>JAQZBX010037828.1:11921-23747 GCA_029593785.1 Cabassous unicinctus | reverse complement strand
ATTTCCATTCATTTCCTGGCTGGAGGGGGGCGGACGGTGGGACCTGAGCTAGTGACCGCACCTCCCTTCAAATCAAGACATGCCAAAGTCTCCAGAGGACCTCCAGCGGCGCCATTTGATTATGCCCCCGGGGCTGGCCGTTCATTCCCTCCCAATCTTACCTTATCAGCCATGATCATGGAGGCGCCCCCGTGGATGCCCAGGATGGGGATGAAAGTCTGGGAGGAGATAAAATCCAGCATCTGGGCCACGGCCTCCTGGTCGGTGTCGTCCCCGAACACGAGGCCGTGGATGCGCGCCCCGGACATGAGGTCACACACGTGCGTGATGAGGCTCTTGGGGTCCGTGCGATTCATCAGCAGCGCTACCACGTTCACGTCCAGGGGCAGCCCTGACGCTTGTTCCGGGCCCCACAGGTTTCGCAGTTCGCGTTCCGTCACGTCGTGGCTGTGACCCAGCAAGACCGCGATGTTCAGCGCCGGGGGTCCCTTCTCCGCCGCCGCGCCCTGCGCTGGGCCGCGCCAGACCAGAAGGGCCGGCAGCACCAGGAGGGTCCAATAGCCCAGTCTGCCCATAGTTGCCACTTACGGTCCCTGCGGGGAGAGGCGGGGAGATAGGGCAGCGGTGAGAGAGGGTAGGCGACGGAAGACGGTTACCGACCCCTATGCCTGCTCTGGGGGCGAGGTGTGGAGCCCACCCCCAGCGCGGGCTGCCAGAGTCCCTGACTCCATTCCCCACCTACGACGCCATCCACATCCCTCGACCCAACTCCAACTCTATCCACAACTCTAGTCTCCATGCCTGGCCCCAAACCCATCCTCGCAGCCAGCCGCCTTCTCACCCCCATCTCCAACCTCTTCCTCATCCCCAGTTTGGCCTATATCTCCCACCACATCCCCCAAGTTCGCTGCTGACCGCAGCCCCTGAGCTCCGGGCTAGCGATGGACCCCACCGACCTCGTAGGCGCGCAGAGCAAACCCTCCACCCACCTCTCCATCACCCATTCTAGTGCGCACCAAGTTACCGACCCCGCCCCCTGCTCGAGCGGAGGCCCGCCCGGCGGTGGCGGTGCCCCAACTCCCCTTAGAAACTAGTTGACTGACCCCGCCCCCTAGAACCCACGAGGGGCACCAGAGACGTGGTTCCACGCGCTGCACCTGCCGCAGGCCCAGTTCCTCGCCTGTAGGCTACACCCTGAGCGCTTGGGAGTGAAGGTGCTCGCTGGTGGTACCTGGAGGAACTTAGGGCCTGCCCCACTCCGCGCCGAGGGGAGGTGGAGCGGCTTCCAATCAACCGCAAGCGGCCCCAGGACCTACTCCCCACCTGCGCGCGTGCACACACACGCGCAACACACGCACACCCTCTTTCACGCGCGCCGTGTGCAATGCAGAATTGCAGAGAGGAGGCGCCCTCCTCCCCTCCCCGCGGGCCGGCGCGTGTGAGCTGGCAAAGATTATGCGTGGGGGGAAGGTAGGCGCCCAAAAAGCGCTCAGACCGACGTGGACTGCACAGCCCCTCCCCAGCCTTTCCACTGCGGGTCCTGCTGCCAAGTCTTAGATGCACGTGGGCAGTGGGCTGCACACGCTCACAGGCACGCGCGCATTTCTGCGCACAGCCGCAGGCCGCCGTAGCGGTGCGGTCCGCCATCCGGAGTCCGCACACGTTCTCAAGCGTTGCACACACAGGTACCGCGCCAGGGGTACAGCCGCGCGTGCCTGCATATACCAGCACAGTCGTGTACGCGTGCACAGGCGCGCCCCACTAGCCGGGCGCTGCCGGAGCGGGGGGAAGTTGGGACGAACTCGCACTGGCCTTGGCGCTCTTCGCCTGAGCACCGCAGACCACGGAGCCGCAGCGCCCCCTGGTGCTCCTCTCGCGCCTCGCTACCGATGCTCCCTCTCCCGCTTTCTCTCTCCCTCTCTCCCCTGATCCCTCTCCCGCTCTCCCTTTGGCGGAGTCTCCTTCCTCCCCTGCCCTCCCAGCGCAGGTCTCCCGCCTGGACGTACCTGTAGCCGGAGAAGGTCGAGGATGCTGTGGGGCGCGCTGCGCGCACGAGCATCTCTGCCGCCTCAGCAGCCACCGGGTTTAGAGGTTTCCCGCATGCTGCGGCCCCTGCGCGCTCCCTTGGCTGTCCCGCGCTGTCCGCATCGCCCCCACGGGGGGCGGCTATCCCAGCCGGAGGCTCTGCAGCAGGGCTCTACCGGGGCGGAGAAGAAACGGAGAGGCAGGGTCAGCCCACGGGCGGGGGGAGGAGGCTAGGGTGCGGGCTGCGGTCTGTAACGCTCACAGCCCCCACTGTGTGTCCAGGCGGGCTAGACCGGAGAGGGGGAGCTGAAGCTCCGTGCCAGAGACACCTCCAGTGCGGATTCTCAGACCCTGTGGCCGATATGGGGAGCTCCGCTCCGGGGCTCACAAGAGTACGGGAGCCCCAGGTTGGCCACCCACGGAAAGCTAACTGGGCACCTTCGCCCTGGCCCCCAACCACCTCCCGGTCGCCGGCTGCTGGAGTTGTGCAGCCAGGAGCCGCTGAGCGCGGGGGTAGGGAAAGAAAGAGGAGGGTTGGGGGGGGGGCGCTGGCTGAGTTTGCGATGAGCCGGCAGGAGGAGAGGGGGAGGGAAGGACGCGGACTCCCACGGTCCCGGATCCCCGAGGGAGGTGCGATCATTCCCACGCAGCGACCCTCTCGTGGTCCTGCCGTCCCCTCCTATTCAGGCCTCCCGCTGCCCCCTTCCCAAGGAAGCAGCCCAGGCCGCGCGTCGGGCGCCAACACTCACCGCAGCCTCTCTCCACATAGTTCTCAGCAGTGGCCGCTCCTGGTCATCTCCAGGGCTGATGGCTGCGGCCGCCACTCTCAGCGCTCACCGGGCCGCATGCTCCGGCTAAGCCCCTGGCGCCTCCCTCCAAGAACCTGAGCTCGGCTTCCTACCCCACTCCGGACAGCACCTGCCCGGTCCTCTGAGCGCGCCCGAGCGCCCTCTCAGCAGCCCAGGCTCCCGGCTGGTGTGTGTGAGAGCGAGTGTGTGTGTGAGTGAGTGTGGGAGCGCGCGCGCGCGTGTGACCGGGGATCCCCGCGGTCCCCGCCGAGAGAGGCTCGGGCGGGGAAAGGCAGCTCCCTCCGAGCCCGTCGCTGCGGGGCCAGCTCGGCGCGGGGCGTTAAGCTGCCTACTTCCAGGCGGCAGTCCGGAGAGCGCCTGGCCACCCCGGTTCACAGCACAGGCAAATCTGGGCTCGCCGGGGCGTGCTCCCGCTGCGGTCGCCTCCTACGAAGAGGGGGGAGAAAGACTGGGGCGCCCCCCACGCCAACTTAGGCACTTGTTCTCAGCCGGGGAGACCGTGCAGCCTCCGCACGAACCAGAGATGCGTTGGAGCTCCGCGGTCGCAAATGCCTCCCGCCCGCAGTCGCCCTCCCCGGAGGCGGGCGGAGGCAGACCCCGCAGTCCCTCGGCGGCGGCGCGGAGCGCGGTCACCCGCTCCCGGGGCGCACGGAGGACACCAGGCCAGAATAGGTGGCTGGCTAGCGGCGGGGGCGCCTGCGGCTGCGCGCGGCGCTGTCCGTGGTGCTGGAACCACGCTTTCCGCCCGCTCTCGGGCGTCTGGTGCTGCTGAAGAATCAATTATTCAGATCTCCGCTACCTCTTGCTTCCTCCTCCCCCAGTGCCTCGAGCAGGGTACAGCAACCCCCCTCCACTCACAGGCGCGCCAACACACACACACACACGAGTCTGCTCCAATGTTTCTCCCTGTGCCTTGCCACCCTCGTACAGGAACCCACTCTCTGATCTCAGGGAGCCAAAACCCTAAATTCAAGGACATCTACAGCACCACTTGCTTTCTTCTTGTTTTCTAAGACACATCAGACAAGACTTGCCACTTCTAGTCTACCAGCAGGGAGAGCCAGAGAGCATGGGGTTGCTTGAAGGGGGAGGGGGCTGCCTGGCTTGATTTCTGGTAACTGGGCATGAAATACATTGCCAAGTGAGGCCTCCACTCGCCTATGTTACCCTCACCTGTATCTCTCCTTCCAACAGCCAATCTTTTTCTTCCCTCAGACCCCTGAAGGAAAGGAGCCTTCCATTTTAAGAGGCTTTGCAATCATCCTTGTAACCCTGCCACTTCCACTTATCAACCTAGTTAAACCTTTGCATCACTATTTAACTTCTCTTATCAACTGTAATCTGGAAAATGGGGAACGGCAAAAATATCTTATTCTTCAGGTTATTTTGCAAAGTCAATGAAATAGATTTGGTAAAGGACCTGACAGGACCTGGCCCCGCTTCCAGTCTGCCCAGTGATCAGGGAAATGCAGAAAACCATCGGCATGCACAGGCACTGTCTATGAATGACCTCCAAGGTGGGCCGAGGAGGGTAGGTGGGCAATGACAGTGCCTGCCACTGTGTGCTTGGACACAGTGCCTCACAGACAGAAGGAGCTGGATCAAGTGAGTGCCCCCCAGAGTGTGTATGGCTAAAGGGAAAGGGGGGGAAGGGGGAGATGGCTAAGCCTCCGTCGTGAAGTGGGCCTGAGCCTTTTGCTCCTTGGTCTGCAGAGGGAAGGGAATCAGACCATATGTATCACCTTTTAGCAGCCAAGCGCCATCCACTCATAAACAAGGCCCCATCAGTGTTCTGGAATCTGACCTACCAAATCAGAAGCCCCTACTTTAAGGGAGAAAACAATGGTGAGATCTTCCCCACACCCATGCAGGCCACTGTTGTAATGTAGCTTCTATGCATGCAGGAGGGCAGGCCTCTCTTAGAGGGAATCCCCCCTTCCACTGTGTAGAGACCTGGGTCTGACCTAAGGCTCTCAAGCTCTACTGTGGCTGGATCAGATCAGTCCCTGAAGACAGAGCTTTGAAAGCTCTGCAGCCCAAGGCCAGGATTATTCAGAAGTCTCATCATTCACCCCACAGATACAGAGCGAGAGGTCAGTTGCAATTTTGATTCATGAGTCTGAGCTAGGGAGAAGACTCCCGGGGAGATGTCTGGGCACCAAGGAGAGAGGCCATATTTCCTGGTGCCCGAGATCACTGAAGCATGCCATCTTAAAGCCGTGGACGTCCTCGGGGATAATTGAACCCCCAATGGGGGTTGGGGAAATGAAATAAGCTGCTGAAGGTCAATGAGCTACTAAGGTTAGGATCATAGACAGTATCTAACTTACATCTTCTTGTCACAAGAACAGTCCTTTCCTGACCCATAAATACCCACTCATCTGTTTGACATGAATTCTAGTAGAGGTTGATAGACAGAAAGTCTCTACAAACTAGTCCTTGAGCAGGCACAGTCCTTGGGTACCTATGTGTGATAGTTAGCTTCATGTGTCACCTTGGCTAGGTTATGGTATGAAGTTGTTTGGTCAAGCAAGCACTGGCCTGACTGTCACTGTGAGGGTATCTCCTAGATGTATTTAAATCATTGGTCAGTTGAGTGTTTCTATGGCTAATTATTTCTATAATCAAAAGAGGAGATTGCCTTCAGTGATGAGAGAAATCTCCTTACCCAATCTGTTGGAAGCCTTAAAGGGAGAATTGAAGATTTCAGCAGTCAGAGAGAATTTCCATCTCTGCTTCAGCTAGCCATCTTCTCCTGAGGAACTCATCCTTGCCTTCATTATAGTTCCCAAATTATGGCTTCTCCTGGGACTTCAACATCACCACCGAATTCTCAACTTGCAGCCTGCCCTATGGAATTCAGACTTACCAGTCCCCATGGTCATATAAGCCAATTCTTATAATAAATTTCCTCATATTTACATACATATATATCTTGTTTTTCTTGAGAACCCTGGCTTCTACTACACCATGGTATCTGAATCATCATAACTGGGAAGTCCAAAAGGCATTTGCATGTCCCATGCCCTTTGGGTTGGGAGTTGGGGGTGGGAGTAAAGAGAGGAAAAGAAGATAAACCAGCTCCTGAAGCCTTCCAACAGAAAAATAACTCAGGGCACCGACAACCTGGCTGAGCACACATAGTGGCCGTAAGGAAAGCTGGCCTGGGAATCAAAAGCTGACCTGCCCAAGGACTCCTCTAGTGAGGGGCAAAGCTAAGGCTGGAGCTCACCTGTGTCTGGCTGCAGAACCTGCACTTTAAACCAATGCATTATCTGCCTAAGTAAGTCACAAATTTGCTGAGCTTCTTTAGATGGTTCGCTTAATCTCTCCGAGCCTCATTTCCCTCCAAGATTGTGAGATCTGCAATTGCTAGTGTTGAAACTTGTTTTAAGGGGCAGAAGCCCTTTGGTAAGCCAACTTTCACACATAACCCCAATTCAGAATACAACTTTTATCTCAGGTTAAAAAGGGGGAAAGTTTTGAAGGCCTGACATATTCTCAGTTTCTCCTTATCACTTCCCCAACCCCATGCCCACCTGCACCATAGCTCATGTACAGCACTCTGCAGATCTGCTGGACATATTTGAAAAAATGTGGTCCAACCCTTGCATTGTACAGAAGAAGAAACTGAGGACCTGGAAGGGCAAGGGACTGATAGAATCACTCATCAGTAAGAGACTGGGCAGACAAGAAGCCAGGCTTTAAAAATTAGAATCTGAACCTGGGTCTGAAACTTACCAGCTATGTGACCCTAAGCAGATCCCTTAACCTCTCTGTGCTTCAGTTTTCTCATCTATAAAATGGGAATAATGATAGAGCTTACAATAGAGGGGTGTGTAAGGAGTAAATGAAATGAGACAATACACAGAGAACACTCAGCAGAGCCCAGCACATGGTAAGTGTTTAACAAATGTCAGTTATTAGTGTGCTTATTAATGGCTGATAGGGCTCTTTGGGGCCAAAAGCAAGAATAAATTCCACTGGGCTGTTGCTGTCCCCTGGATGCTCTGACACCTTCCCTGGGCTGGATGCTCTGGGTTTGTTCTCAGAAAGTATGGCCGACAGGGCGGAGGAGGCAGCCGTGGGCTGGCCGAGGCTCTCAGCCTCAGTGTGTCCCAGATGGCACCCACGGGGGAGCTGGCCGGTGATGTGTTGGCAGAACCTCCCTTCCTTGCACAGTTCACCGAGCCACGCAGGGCCCAGGAGCCTTGAGCTGAAGCCCAGTCTGCCAAGGGGGCAGTCTGCCCAGCCGTGACGGATGGGGGACAGGCATGGCAAGCCCCAGGGAGCCGAGGCTCCAGGAGAGCACAGGTGAGGTGCTGGTCCAGCCACCTCCCCCAAGCTCCTCCGAAGAGGGAGGGACTTTTCCCCCATTACCTGAGTCCATGTTATCTTAATCCTTTTTCTGAAACTGACAGCTCTTAGAAAACATCCATGGAACTGGAAGACCATGACCCTTTCAGTGAACTAATGAGGAGACAGCTTCTTCACCTGAAAAATGGAGATAATCATAACATCAACTTTGTAGAGTCTGCTATGTAGGCTGCAAAATGAAATAGTGCAGAATTATTGGAATCTGTGTGCTATATTGACTATGTTAGCCACCATCCATGTCTGTGTTATATTCGTATTTTTATCCATATTATAGCACAATGGGGAAAGCACAGATTCTGGAACCCCTCTGCTCAGGTCCAAACCTTGGATGCACCTCCCCTTATATGGGCAAGATGTCCAACTCTTGAAGCCTCAGTTCCCTCATCCATAAAACGGGTGTGATGTTTGAACCTCCTTCCCAGGAATTGCTGAGAAGAGTAAATGAGGCAATGCATGTAAGGGACTTAGCACTGCACCCGATACATAAGAAGAATCAGTAAGTCGAGGCTATTAGTATTTGTCAGTTGGCATAAGAATTCTTGCTCAAGGATACACAGCAAGTTAGGGCCGGAATAGGGGTATCCAGGCCCCCCACTCTGTGTTCACCCCACTGCTCGCTGCTGGCTCTCGCCCCATTAAAATTCCTGGCTCTGCCCTCCGAGAGTCCTGTTCCTAAAAAAGAACTCCTGCCACAAAATAAATTGCCGCGGAGTCCAGCGGTCAGATCCAAATTGCATAAAAAACATTTCTCTTCATTAGGCAAAGCTGCCTAAGGAGTCAGGCTTCAGGGAGAGGAGGAAAGAGGTTCAACAAAGAGAGCTGGAAGCCGAACAGACCTGGCTGGAACCGCCGCTCAGTGCCTCACACTAAAGCCAGGACTAGCGGCAAATCACTCCGCCTTCCTGAGCCTCAGTTTCCGCATCTGCAAAACCAGGGTTGCCGTTAGAATTAAACTAAGTAAAACATCTGGCAAAAAAAAAAGGGAGGGGGGGTTTCAAAATGTTGGTTATTGCTACATTTCACGGCTTTCTTTGTTGAGTGAGGTATTTGTGGGGTTTGTTGTTGTTTGTTGGTGGTTGTGGTAGTTGTTTGGAGTTTTGCTTTTAGCAAAAAATGAAGGTTCTTCTTGATGTCTGCCTACAAAAGAACATCTATGCTAAATGCAATGTGGCATCCTGAATTGACTCCTGGAACAGAAAAGGGACAGTACTGAAAAAAACTGGCAAGTCAGTTTTAGTGTAGTAACAGCAGTGCACCTATGTTAATTTCTTAGTTTTGACAAGCACAGCCTAGGAACATAAGATGATGACTTTAGGGTAAACTGGGTGGAGAGTGTATGAGAACTCTTTGAACTCTCTTTGCAACTTTTCTATAAATCTAAAACAATTCCAAAAGAGAAAGCTCATTCAAAATTTAAAAAAAAACATATAGGCTTAAGAAAGTGACCTATATGTTTCTATGTCCACAGACTGTCTCTGGAAGTTTACCAAAGAAGTGGTCATGGAGGTTGTCTCCAGAAAGAAAAACGAAATGGCCAGGGCACGAGAGAGAGAGAAAGGGACAGTGGAGAGGGACAGGTGAGAGAAGGAGGATTAGAGCTCACTCTAGGGCTTGATTTGTTGTGAGGAGGCACATGCAATACCTGTGGTTAAAAAACTGAATAAAGGAGCAGTTGTAGCTCAGTGGTTGAGCACCTGCTTCTCATGTACGAGGTCCCAGGTTCAATCCCTGGTACTGCCAATTAATTAAGTAATTAAACTGACTAAAAGGCTGAGATGTCAGTGAGTACCTGGACAGGCATGTTCACGTGTGAATGGGGTGGGGGGGTCCATGTGCGCTCACAGGTGTCAGGGTCGTCATGGGCACAGGAAAGTGGTTCCCTGAAGACAGGTGAAGTCAACGACTCCAGTGGAGAAGGAGCCTTCCCAACCAAGGCCTCAGGCTCCAGACTTTCCATGCCCCTAACCCTGAGCTCCCTGGAAGTACAGCCTGCCTCTCCTGCTCTACCTCTTCAGATGGAAAGAGAAACCATTGTCTGCTAAGGGCTGGGAGACCCAGGCACAGCAGGACACACTCAACCCTCTAGGTACCAAATCCCCAAATCCTCCACTAGATGCCTGCCCTACCTAATCCTCAGAGCAATCCCATAAGGTTGGAATCACTGTCCTTATTTATGGTTGAGAAGACAGGAGCTCAGAGTAGGGATGCACTTAACTACTTACCCAAGATCCTCTTGGTACTGGGCCAGGATTTGAGCTCAAGCCTTTGGAGTCCAGTCCAATGAGCCTTTCCACTGCATCCCCTTTCCTTCCTGCCTGCCAAGCTCGGTTCTGGCAGGTAGAAGGGGCTCTGTTAAATGGGAAGGGGGCAGCAAGCATGTCCTGTCCCCAGCACTTAGAATTGCATTTCCCACCATCATCAATAGAGAGCAGCAGTCCTGGATTCTAACCACAAGAGGGGATCCCTGCTCACTCCTAAAAACCAAGGTTGTTACCAGTACAAGAAGCCTCACTGAGCTCCAGGAAAGTAGGGTGTTATAGACCTCACTGTGCAGGTGAGGTAATAACAGATTTAACATAAAACCACTTGTTTTACATTACACAGCAAGGAGCAGTGTGGTGTGGTGGAAGAAGTAGGGATTTTGGAACCAGATCAAGTCAGTTTGAATCTTCATTCTTCCCACTTCCTTGGACAAGTCATAACCTCTTTGAACCTGAGCTTCCTCTTCTGTGAAATGGGGGTAATAATACTTGCAGATTTTGAATAATGATGGGCTTGGCACTGAGAGGGCTGTAAACAAATAGAAGCTATGATTATTATAATGAAATAGAGCTTTAAACTTTTAAAGACTTTAGCAGTAATCATAGTATCATTTAAGCACTAACTGCACAAAGTTAAGCATTTTACAAGCTTTGTATCATTCAGTCCTTGGAATAATCCCCTGAAATGTGTATGATTATTACAGCTAAGAAGAAATAGTCCAGAGATAGTAAGTTACTTGCCCAAAGACACACAGGAAACCAGCAGCACAGCCAGGACAAAAGCCTGTTCTCTGACTCTCAAAACCACACCTAACTGCTCTGTTAGCATGGTTTATTGGGGATGCATGTCAACCCCAAGGTCAGGAATTTCAAAATTTAGTGATCAACTGAAGTTCCATGAGAAAGATTAAAATGCAGGTTCCTGGTTCCTGCCTCCACAAATTCTGATTCTTCAGGTCTGGCATGGGAATCTACATGTGATAGCATGTGTTTTCAAAGAGGACACAACAATATCTCCCATCCCACAAGCTCTTCTAGAACCTTGCCTCTTCCCCATCAAGAGGTTGAGTCTACAAACTACATGGTCCTTTTTTAAATTCCTACACCAATATAATACAGCAGGAATGTTGCTAAGTGAATTCCAAGGGTGAATCATAAAAAAACGCAATAAAATTTTGCCTTGTCCTCATAGGACACTCACTCTTGGAACCCAGCCACCATGTTGTAAGGAAGCCCAAACATCCGGCAGAGAGGCCTGCGTACAGTGGGACCAAGGCTCCCAGCCCCCAGCCCTGGCTGAATTCCCAGCAACAAGCAGCACCAACTTGCCAGTCATGTGAGTGAGTCATCTCAGAAGTAAGTCCTCCAGCCCCCAGTGGAGTTACCCCAGCAAAGACAAGCCATTCCTGTTGAAACCTGCCCAAATCGCAGAGTTGTCATTTTAAACCCCTCAGATTTGAGACAATTTGTTACACAGCAATAGATAACCAATACACTGCATATTTAACAAGACTCCTCAGGTTGTTCTGTCACAGGTGATTAGAAATAAAAGCTTTTGCCACCTCTGTGAACTTGGGAGGGACATTGGCAAACTACGTCTGTCCACACATTGCAGATTATGCACCAATGCCAGCTCTGCAGGGAGTCTTGGAGATTCCCTGCCTCTTCCACTGGGCTGATGTGCAGAGCCTTGAGCCCCCTCAACATCTTTCCCAAGAGAGCCTAGCACTTTCCCCACTTCTGCGTTAGCAAAGCCAATTTCCCATCCATATTTGCAGAGGTATTTGCTACCCAAGCAAGAAGCAGCCTTGCAAATTCTTGGGTAAATAACACCGAGTCCAAGAACAATTCTCCCAGGCCAGTAGCCATAAGATGCAAGAAATGTCAGCTCCCTTGGGACTGCTCAGTCTCACTCAGACTCAGCAAGGTCCTGGCTTGGAGGAGTGTGGGGCCATTGCCACTCTTGGGAGCCAAAGTCGGGGTACAGTAGCATGATTAAATGTGAGTATTCAAGGACCAGAACAGCTGGATTTGAATCTTGGCTCTGTGACTTACTAGTTATGTGACTTTGGGGAAGTTGCTTAACCTTTCTGAACTTCAGTTTTCTACTAGGCAAAACGAGGATACACATAGCTTCCTCACTGGGTTGCAACACACTGAAATCACCCAGCACAGGGAGGAGCCTAGTAAGTGTTCAATAAATAGGAATAGTTACTGTTTTTCAACAAGTGCCATTATTCTATGCTGTCAAGCTAAAAAGGAAGCAGATTGGAGAGGCAGGAAAGGCCCTGGGATGGAGGTCAGGAGACCTGGACTCTCGTCTTGGTTTTGCTGCTCACTTGCCCAGTGACCTG
>JAQZBX010037828.1:0-11821 GCA_029593785.1 Cabassous unicinctus | reverse complement strand
GAAGCATCGGTGTTGATAGAGCCTGCATTTCACAGCTTGGATCTAAACCGTGAGAGACAATGACTAACCAAGTCCAGAGATCCCAGGGTGGGCAAGCATCGGCCAGGTGCCAACGCCTCGGCAGAGCTACCATAGCCTCGGGATGGGGTCATGTCAGCAACCATGTGCTAGCTGCCTAACCAGTCTACACATCTTATTTGCAACCCACACCCTAAAGGGGAGTTCTTACGTCTCCATTGTTATTTTTCAAAGTGCTCCTCCTCTTGCCCTCATAGAATCCTCATAACAACCCCACGGTGGAAGCAGAACTGACAGCATTAAACGTGAAATACACAGGGGCTCATGTGTGTCGAAACACACACAGCCTGTCCGTGGCAGAGGCAAATCTAGCTGGGAACCCAGATGCCTGAACTCCTCCTCCACTTTCTCCCCATGGTGTACTTGGCCTGATTTTTCCAGAATGCTCACAAACGAACACCCAAGGATGCAAGAGTTGATGAAGCACATGTGTTCCCCATCCTGGGTGCTATGGAGACACCAGGGGCCCTCCCTTGAGCACTGCTTTCTGGATCTGATGTCTCCTTGCCTATAAATAGCTGTCCCAGGGACTCTCCAGCCCAGCAAGAGAAAAGAACAAGTTTCTTCAGGCCCTTCCAGCCTGCTAAGAATGGAAGAGATGGAAACAGGAGGAAACCTGGAGATGACCCGGGACAGCCCTGAACTCTGGGATGGGGAGAAGAAGAGATCCAATCATTGCCCGTGCCACTCCCTTCTCTCCCTCCAGACCTCTCCCTGGGCATCTTAGAGACTCTGCTCTGGGGCTTTCACTGAGCAGCCCCAGAGGGAGGCAAATGTCTTAGTTTGCCAGGGCTGCTATGACAAATACCACGCATTGCTTGGCTTAAATTTAAGGAATTTATTAGCTCACAATTTGAGAAGCTAGAAGTCCAAAATCAAGGTGTCAGCAAGGTCATGCGTTCTCCAAACTCTGTAGGGCTCTGGTGACAGCTTTCCAGCAGTCCTCCATCACATGGCAATCTGTGTCTTTCTTTCTCTTCCTCTGGATTCTTCTATTTCCATGTCCAATTTCCTTTGCTTCTAAGTACTTCAGCCATATTAGATTAAGGGCTGCCTTAACTAATAACATCTTCAAAGATCCTATTTGAAATGGGTTCACATCCACAGGACCACAAGTTAGGACATGAACATGTCTTTTGAGGAGACACGATTCAATCCCCTTCAGCAGGGTTGGTTTCCCTACCTCCCTTCTCACTTTGCAGCATCTCTTTCAGCTCTTGGAATATGGTACAGGGTGAAGAGTGCTGGCTTGAGCTGGTCTGCCTGGTCATATGGCCTTGGCAAGTTATTTTACTTCTGTGCATGCATTTCATCATGTATAAAATGGGATTGATGAAAAGAGTACTTATGTCATGAGCTTATCGTGAAAATTAAATCAGTGCAACCATAGAGCTTATAATAGTGTGGCTATTATTACTGCCTGCAAAGTTGGGAGAGTGGCTAAGAACAATAGAGGGGGTACTGTTGATCACATTGTTTTCACACTATAAGAGCAATGCAGAGCCAAAGAATGGAATCAACCCAAGTGTCCATCAGCATATGAGTGGTTAACCAAAATGTGCTCAATCCATATAATGGAATATTGTTCAGCCATCAAAAGGAGTAAGGTTCTGACACATGCTACAATACTGATAGACCTTGAAAACATGCTGCTAAGTGAAGTAAGCCAGACACAAAAAGACAAATATTATATGATTCCACTTACATGAAATATCTAGAATAAGCAGATTCATAGAGACAGATAATGAATTAGAGGTTCCCAGGGGCTGGGAGGAAGGTGAAGGGGGAGTTACTGCTTAATAGGGACAGAGTTTCTGTTTTGAAGGAGGAAAAGTTTTGGTAATGAAAAAAAAAAAGAAAAAAAGAAAGAAAAGTTTTGGTAACTGATGGTGTTGACGGCGGCATTGTAAATGTGTTTGAGGCTATTCAATCGTACACTTGAGAATGGTTAAAATGGCAAGTTTTCTGTGATATATATGTTACCAGAATTTTTTTAAAAGGCAATGCAACCACATACAAAGAAGAAAAATGCAGAAATTGGGACATTCAGCTGCCCAACTGGCCTGGTCTTCTCAACGAGTCAATGTGATGGGTAGAAGCGGGTAGGAGGATGTTGTTCTACCTGCTGAGACAGTTAAGGTATTTGATAACCCAGGGCAGCGCACAGGCCTTGACTGGGCCTGGGGCAAACAGACCAGGTGTAAGAAGCCATTCTGGAGGACAACTGGAGAAATGTGAATGTGGACTGCGTTTTCAATAACATTAAGGAATTATTTTTGCTTCTTTCAAATGTGACCATGATATGGAGGTTAGGTAGGAAAATATCGTTATTTTTTAGAGATACATACCGAAATATTTAGAGATAAACATCACGATGTCAGTAACTTTAAAATATTTCACCCAAAAGGAAAAAAAAGACAAAACAAATACAGCCAGATGTTAACAAATATTAAATCTTAGTGATGGGTTTATGGGTGTTGAGAATATTAATCTCTCTACTTTTGTATATATTGGAAATGTTTCATAGTAAACAAAGCATGTTTATTGTAAAAAATTAAAAGCTACTGAAAATATGCTGAAGAAAATAATACTCTACCACCTAGAGAAAATCACAAATAATGATTTTATGTATCTCCTTCCCATTTTTGTCTGTTTTAACATCACTGCAATCGCAAGGCACACAGAATTCTGTAGTCTGCTTTTTAAAAAACTTATGAGGGAAGCGGGTGTGGCTCAATGGATAGAACTCCCGTTTACCATATGGGAGGCCCCGGGTTCGCTTCCCGGGGCCTCCTTGTGAGGGCAGGCCGGCCTGCGCGGTGCAGTGAGCTGATGCAGCAAGACCTCACAGCAAGGGGGAGATAAGCAGACACGGAAGAAACACACAGAGAATGGACACAGTAAAAACACAAGCAGCAAGGAGGGGGGATAAATAAATAAATAAATAAATCTTTAAAAAAAATAAAAAAATAAAAAACTTATGATAACATAAGTATTTTTCCTCATTATTAAAAAGTCTTTGCAAACATCTCTTTTTTTTTTTAGGAGCTACCAGGGATTGAACCCAGAGCCTCATGCATGCGAAGCAGGCTTTCAACCACTGAGCTACACCCACCCCACCAAATATCATTTTTAATGGTTGTAGAATATTTGGAACGAACCAGAAAACCCATATGTTCTGCCACCACAGAATTGCGATTGTAACTAAAATGATGACAATGATGATGATGACAATGATGGCTAATATTGATTGAGCACTGATTATGTGCCTAGGGCATCATTTCTCTAGTCTTCACAACCTGTGGAGTCGTTACTATTATGATTGACTCCATTCACGGAAGAAGAAACTGGCACTCAGAGAAGTTAAGTGACTTATTCAGGGTCACACAGCAAAGAAGTTGCAGAGCTCAGACCCATACTGGAGCGGTGAAGCTCAAATGCAAGCTTATGCCTTCGTTTTCCTTCTTTTAATCATTCAGCAAACATGGATCGGGCTCCTGCCCTGGGCCAGGTGCTGAGCTGGGTCGGGGCCCACACTTTGAGGGCAAAATGCTGCTGAACTGATTTAAAATGATCAGATCAGAGGCCGTCAGAGGGGCGGCAATTCCAGGGGCCAGCGACTACAATGCCTGATCTCAGGCTTCAAGTCATGATTCTTCCCAGGGAAGAAGGGATCCCTGGCAGCCTGGGAAAGGGTGAGGATGGGGGATAATTTATTACTGATAATTAATGACACCAGAACCCTTTTAATATTCATATTATTTATTCTTAGCCTCGCCTGCCTGCACCAGCAATAACAGTTTTTTGTGAATGAGACTGGAGCATTTTTAAATCAATTTAATTGACATTTTTATGGAATTCGGCAAGCCCTAAACACAGGATTTTCAGCTGGGGAGCTGAGTGAAAGCTGTGGAAAGAGATGGACGCTGTGGAGCCTGTTGCTAAGGAGGTCACTGGGCAGCACCCAAGGGGGAGAGAGGACGCCCCAGCTGGATCCCGGAATTGTGTGCCATTCCCTTTCCTGACCCTCCACTGCCCCACTGCCCCCACTCCACCCCGGCCCTGGCGGTTCCACCTAGCTCTGCAATCTTGGGCAATGGGACTTCACTGCTAGTACCTCGGTTTCCCCATCTGTAAAAGGGGGATATAAATAGTCCCTTCCTTACTGCACTGTTATGAGGATTAAATGAGTTAATTGATGCAAAGAGCTTGGAACAGCTCCTGGCACTTTGCTACAATTATTATCGTTGTTGATGCCGAATTTGTTACTGTTCCTGAAATTAATTTATAAAGTCCCCAGGACTGATCGTAACACTGTTGGCCAAATATTCTGGATATCCTCCTGCAAGAAGATTTTACATCCCCACCCTACTGAACTCAGACATGGCCGTGTGACTCCCTTTGGTTACTAATACGCAGATGGAACTGACATGTGTCACTTCCTAGTAAGATTTAAGAGCCAAGGCAGTGTTTGCTCTGTCTCTTTTCCCTCCACCACGAGCCTGGCAATGTTCTGTGCGAGGCTTTTCTCTGTGCCAGCTCCCAGAGCGAAGTGCCATGGAGCACAGATAACGTACACCCACGAGGGACATGCCAGGTGAGCAAGAAACACGTGCTGTCCAGGGGTCATCTGTGACTGCAGCAAAACCTAGCTTATCATAACTGCTATAGTATCTTGCCTTAAAAAGCTCTCAGTCCAGTGGGGGAATATAATAACTAGATAAGGGCCGTGATGGAGGAGAGCACAGGGACTGTGGAAGTTCCAAGAACACCAGACCTAGCCAAGGAGGACTGAATGGGAAGGACTGAAAACTTCCTTCCAAGTTGAGTCGGGAGGATGTATTCCACAAAGGATGATAACCTACCATTTATGGATTGCTTCCTCTGCTCTAAGTAGTCTATAGGCATTATCTCATTTAATCCTCAAAACAGTCCTATGGAGTCTAGTTATTATGGGGATGAATGCTCCTATTTTTAAAATGAAGTTTTAAAGCTTAAATGACTTACCAAGTCCCAAGTGAAGGGTTTGGACCCAGGCAGAGCTCGCATACTTTCCACCACATTGCGCTGTTCTCTTGGATAGGACTTCTTCCACCTGCATCCGAATCGCTTGGGGCGTGGGCTCACTAAAATGAAAATTGCCAGGCTTACCCCAGAACTGGTATTGTAGGCAGAATTCTCCGAAGGCTCCATGATCGCCAAACCCTGCTGTTCTGTCCCAGATGGCCCCCCACCCCCTTAGTGCAACCAGAACCTGTGCCTTGCTTCCAATAGGCAGCACACGGCAAAGGTGAGGGGATGTCGCTCCCGTGGTTCATTTTCATTCTATATGACTCAATATTAGCAGCCTAGAGAGAGACTCCCCTGCTGGTCTTGAAGAAGCAAACAGCCATGTCGATAGCTGTATAAGTTAGAGCCCATGTGGCAGGGAGCCACGGGCAGCCTTGAGGACCCAAGGCGGCCTCCAGCCACAGGCCAGTAACAAGCCGGGGCCCTTGGTCCTACAGCCTCAAAGAAGAGAATTCTGCCAACCCCTGAATGAACTTGCAAACACATCCTTCCCCATCGAACCTTTAGACACCTGACTTCAGCCTGGTGAGACCCTGAGCAGAGCAATCCACTAAGCTGTGCCCAGATGCTTGCCCCATGGAGATGGTTTTAAGCTATGTAACACAGCCATAGAAATTAATACACTTGGTCAATCTAAACCTCTAGGGACAGGACCCAGCACATGGCATTTCTAACAAGATGCCTGCTGATTCCTACAGGCGCTAAAATCAGAGAAATGTCTGCACGACGGTTACGAGCAGGCCACCCTTGAATCTCTGTGGCAAGTGGCCTAACCTCTCTGGGCCTCAATTACTTAATCCAATGCTGTAAAATGGGAATAATAACATGCATCATAATGTACGTAATAAAACAAAGAACAGTGCCTGAGCATAAGAAGGGTTCAAAATCCAGTAGCCACTTCTGTGCAGCCTGAAGGCTAAGGAGGAGATGGCAAGGGGAAGGAGAGTGGAAAAGGCATTCCAGACAGAGGTGACATCCTGGAGCCATGAAAGAGCTGGGCTGGGAATGATGGAAGTGTTGCTACTTTCCACAGAAGACACCAAGACACACCTTCAGTTACCAAACCTGCATGTGCTGACTTATTGCAATGAGGAGACCGTGCACCAGTAGGGAACTCTAGGGCATCTCAGGAAGGTGTTAGAAAGGACTCATTATAGGGTTTGGGCTCAAGTTAGGTGATTCAGGGGAGGCTTGAAGGAAGCGGGCTTCCGCTCTGGATTGAATGCTTTCAGGAAGCAGGGATAACTCTATAATTGGGTGTCTTAGTAAACGTTATCTAGAAAGAAGGGAAATGAGGCTAAAGCTGCCAGTGGTCAAGGAGCGGCATTCACTCATATCAGCCAGAATAGGAGGTGTTTGGTCATTTGTGTGATTTCGACAATGTTCGTTCCTTTGTCTGTATTCAGACGTGATTCAGGAGTGGCTTCCTTTTTGCCTTGACCCATCAGGGTCCCAGAATGAGCTACATATTGTCTGATATTGGTTATCTGTGGAATCGTTTCTGTTTTACGAGAGAATGCCAAGGCCTAGCTGTGAGGGCCAGGCCGGCCCCCAGCTGTCAAGGGCTGCACTTCTCCTTCTCAGAAGGGTTCAAAAGGAAGATCAGAGCAAGGTAAACCAGAGCGGGAGGCAGGAGCAAGGTGTCTAGAGGCTTATGCATCTGGACTTGGACTCCCAGGCGCTCTTAAAGCGGCAAGGGCCAGCTGGGTGGGGGCCTCTCCCCCCGGCCTTGGGGCATGAAGAGCGATTCATCTTTCCTTCCCTTCTCCCCACTGCAAGGAGCTGACACCAGTCAGGGGAATAACGATGCTCTTTATAGTCACGGGCGGCCCATCTTGGGAACTGAAACACGCCACGAGCTGGATTTTAGATCCCCCCTCCCCCCCAGGCTAGATCTGAATTGATTCCCTTGTTGTAACATTCATTAAATGCCTACTAAGCACCAGGCACTTTGCTCGGGTGCTATTGATAGAGCAGGAAGCAAGACCAATGACTGTGCCAGGCAAGCTGTTCTTGACAAAGTCACTTTACCCAAATCGCATGCTCCCCTTTTGTCAACTGCACTGCCCTCTCTTCTCCACCACATCCCTGTCTGTGGAATTCCTTTCTGTCCTTTAAGGCTCATCTCAGAAGCTTCCTCCTCCAGGAAGCCTTCTAGATCCATCCTCACCCCAAGGGGAACACTCCCCATAAAACCCTTCCCCCCAAACTCTCCTACTAAACAATGTGTGTGAAGGGAGAGGGTCTGATGATCTTGGTACTGGATGGGTCTGAAGGAACAGCCATCCATGCCAGAGGCCAAAGAGAAGAGAGAAAAGGATGGGGGGATCCTGCTCCCCAATGACTGCAAAGAGACTTGGCGACATGAGGAAGCCCAAGGAACTTACCCAGAAGAACCTGCCCGCCTGGGAGTAGGGGTCAAGGTCAACTGGGTTGAAGTCCCTCCAGGGGACTCTGTGAGTTGGAAGACAGAACTCAGACGTGAAGAAAAGGACTTCTTTATACATTCTTCTAGGCTACTGACCATTTCATAGTAACGATGGCTTTTCTTAGACCTCCCTCCATTGCAGAGTTAAGTAAATTATACAGAGGAATAGTAGTGGCTGCAAGGTCAAGTTCCCAGTATATGCAGTACTCCGGGCAAGCTGTAGCATCTGGGGCTTGCTGGCAGTGGACCTCACCTGGCGAGTTCAGGTAACGCTCCTGAACGTTTAGACATTCGCCGGAGGATGCAGGCTCCCCAACGTCCTTTGAACAAACTCCTCTTCTGCTTAATTTCCTGGAGTTGGCTTCTGCAAAGAGCCCTGATGGGGAAGTCACAATCCACCTACTCAGGGACAATCATTGTTAACTTCAGGGTGTTCAAGTTCCTAAATCTTTTTCTGGTCATATACGAGCTAGTAAGTTTTTCTTAAGAATGGCATCACATTTCACATAATGTCTTATAACCTACCAACATTTATTTGAGCAATTCACCAATTCCTTGAAGTGGTGGGCTTTTCCCAACTAATCCCTGATTTTTGAATAGTTTGTTCCAGCTAATCGTTGATTGCTTCCAGCTTTCACACAGAGTAGAATTATCTGACTGATAATGGATTACAAAGGAAAAAACCACCCCCTATCCCCAACCCAGTTCTTTAAAAAACATAATATTAGTGGCTAACCACTAGTTTTTGAATGTCTACTATGTGGCAGGCACTGCTCTAAACCCTTAACATGAATCATCTCATTTAATCCTCACCAAAATCCTGGGTGGGAGGATGCTGTGATTATTCCCATTTTCCAGATAGGGAAGCTGACACCTGGGATATGCCTAATCCCTATCCAAGGCTACACAGCCTGTAAGTGCCAGAGCTGGACTCAAACCTGTATCTTTTGACAAAAAGCTCTTGCTACCCTTGAACAGAGACAATCCCCATCTCTCAGATGCTCAGAAATATTTGCATGGGAACAGCTCTCAAGGAGCCCTCACTCTTCTAACATTTGCCTTAAAGGCCTGTTAAGGTTTGACTCTAGATGCCTCTAAATGCCCCCTCTCTTCTCTGCTCCAGGACCCACTCATTAACAGAGAGAGGTGACACTAGGTATGTATGCTACCTCTCCTTCCCCTAGAAGAACATTTCTCTTGATGGGTCTGGACTTACCCTCAGAATCTTTCTTAACACAGAACTCTGGATAGCCTCTATCAATCAGTCTGAGTTGACACATAAGATGTAACCTTTTTTGTCATCCCTACTCACAACCCTGAGCCTTTTCAGAGCAGGAATTATACATTATTCACCTCTTTAATGAAAATAAAAGGCATAAGAGCAGCAACAACAGCTAACGTTCAGTATGCCTTTTACATGCTTCAGGCACTGTGCTTAATGGTTTATATGACTTTTCGTATTTGATGCTTTCAAGGGAGATACTTATAATACCCATTTCTCTGATGAGGAAACTGAGGCCCTGAGAGCTTGAACAATGTGTAGAAATCGCACCGCTGGGAACGTGGAGCCCAGATTGCACTTCTGGAGCTTGGCTGAGAGCCCACACCCTTAACCACTGTGCCCCAACACCCCCGACCTCCATCCAAGTCCCCAAGCTCAACACAGCGCTTGGCCTGCAGTGAGGACCAAGCAGCTTGTCACGAGCGAATGAATGGGCTCCAGGGCTGGCCCAGGGTAGGGTGGGACCAGCTTCTCTAGACCCACAGGAGGTGGGACTGTGGGAGACGGTTTCTGACTCAGCCCCCGCCCCCAAACCAGGCAGGAAGAGCTGCCTCCCTGCTTCTCTGCCTGAGAGGCAAACCTTCCAAGATTATAATTATCCCGCTCGCCCCGCCCACGGCCCCGCTTCTCCACGGAGCCACGGCTCACAGGCCTGGGGGCTCCCAAGGAGAGGGGGCGGCTGGGGGCTGGCAGAAGGGGGGCCTCTGGGGCTCTCTTAGTCAGAGAGAGGGAGGAAGAGGGGAGGCGCTGGGGGGGAAGGTCAGCCTCGGATGAAAAGGGAAGGAGGGAGGAAGGGAGCCACGTGCCACCACCAAACCCCTTGCAGCTTCAGACCTGGTCCAGGAGGAGGCAGTACTGGCGGCGTGGTGTGCGGTCAGCTACTGAGAGCCAGAACTGCCCCTGGAAAGCTGTGGGGTCTCTGGCCATTCACTTCCTCTCTCAGGGCCTCCATTTCCCCAGCTTGCAAGTGATGATCTCAGTGGTGCTTGGGCCACATGTACTCTAAATGGCACAATTTCTCTCGGTAAAGGAAACAAGGTCACACTGCCCTCGGCCTGCCTTGACCGCTCTCTTCCCTAAATCCAGCCTGGCCCTTGGAGTAGATGTCCCTCTGACCCCTAAAACCATCTTCACCCAAGGCTGATGTCCAAGTTATACCAACGCCCAGTAATTTCTCCATCCCTCCCCTGCGCCTACAGGCACCTACAGGGAGGCCAAGTGGCTTTATTGGATATCTAATCCATCTCAGATCTGCTCCCTGTTAAGGGTTTTTTTGGTTTTATTTTATTTTTTTTTCAATTCAAGTTTGAAACAAAGAAAATTAATCATAGCCTTGACATCCCTGAGAAGGGGTTGGGGAACTTTTCTAGTGTTCTGCTCTGGTTAACACTAAGATACATACTGTGCCTGGTGTCACGACGTCTCCCGGTGCTAAGACTGGAGAAGGAGTGAAGCATTCCAAGGATGTGCCATACATTTTCTTTACAGAGAAGAAGGGAAAAGCCTGGTGAATATTAGACTTGACAGGGTTACGGGGTCTGCTATGGAAGCCTTATGCCTCTTCTAAGGTGCTTGCTGGGTTACACGTCCATCTTATTTTGCTCCTGCCGCGATCTGTCCAATGGGGCTGGGCAGGTGCTGAGGTAACAGTACAATGGACAGTGATTATTACTGTGATTTCGATGACCATTTTCCTGAGTGCTGATGAAGTGGAGCACTTCTTACAGAAGAAACTCAGCACCCAGACAATGTGGTCAAATGAGGAGCCTTTATCACCGGCCGGCCGGGGCCTCCCCCGGCAGTATGGAGAGAAGCCACTCTGGCTTCCAGTGGTGGGTTTTTTTATAGGGGATTTTAGCGGGGTCAGCATGATTAAGCAACTTTTTCCCGCGCCCAAATACCAGATTGATCAATTTTAAACAAAGCATCATTTTTCTCAGCCAGAGAGAGTAATTGGCAGCTTCAAACGCACACTTCAAACGCTTATCTGTTTTATCTACATCCAGCAGAGCAAGCAAGCAATATTCCAGAAGCTAATGTTTGCAGTTAGCATCGGCGTTAAGGGGGTTGGGGTTAATCTTTACTAGGGGTGGTTTGATCATTCCATGGTGGCATGATCCGTCAGGCCCGGATGCATGTCCGGGGTATTGTCCAAGCAAGTTTTATGGGCCTTAGGAATTTCCATCAGTGTTACCTTGTTTAAAAATCTCCATTACACTAAGAGGTGTTTCCTACTCAAGACCAAGCAGGTAAGCAAAGGGCCCCAAATAAACAACCTCTGACAAAACCCAGCGGCACCCCCTTGAGCTGAGGTGCAACAGGTAACAAAGAGGGGAATGTGCACCTGCTCAAAGGGAGGGGAGCAGGTCAAGGCTCGAATCTCAACTCCACTGCCGGCTAGAAAGTGCCATTCTCCTCTGGGCTCAGTCTCCTCCTCTGGAGAACGGCGGTGCGTGGTGGTTGTTTGATTCTGTGAGAGGGAGCGGGCACCTGGCACTGAGCCTGGTTTAGAGCCAACACTCAATTAAGGATCACTGCGACCTTGGTGTCAGGGCTGCCCGCAGAGCAGGTAACCTAGGCGCGTTCAATGCTTACAGTGTGTGAAAGTAGGTTAAAAAGCATGAAGAGGGAAGTGGATGTGGCTCAACAAGTTGGGCGCCTGCCTACCACATGGAAGGTCCCGGGTTTGGTCTCTGTGCCTCCTAAAGAAGACAAGCAGACACCCACACCCGCCGCAAAAAGCTAGACGCTGCACCCCGCTGCAACGAGCAGATGCCACAAGCCAGCAGATGCCACAAGCCAGCAAACGCCACAAGCCAGAAGATGCCACAACCCGTGGGGAGCGGATGTGGCTCAGGCTGCTGGGCACTCGCCTTTCATGTGGGAGGTCCCGGGTTTGGTTCCCAGTGCCTCCTGGAGAAAGCAAGCAAATAATGAGCAGACAGATGAGAGAATCATCGGGG
>JAQZBX010037827.1:0-23627 GCA_029593785.1 Cabassous unicinctus | reverse complement strand
AAAACAAAACAAAAAAAACTTTTCCGTCCTCCAGACAGATGCTCTGTACAAATTAAGCATGAACTCTCCATTTCCTACTCTATGCCAGCCCCTGCTAACCTTTATTCTAGTTTCTGACTCTATGAATTTGCATATTCTAATTATTTTGTATATGCGCAATCATACAATATTTGTCCTCAGAGAAGCTTTTGGAGAGCAGCAAAAATCTCGGGACCTGAACAAGCACTTTTGCTCGGAAGCTTCGCATTGACGCTGCCACCCTCGGCTACGTGTTAGCCTTCTGGGAATTCTCTTTCATGGCTTCTTCTTCTTTTTAATCAGAGAGTTGTAGGTTTACAGAAAAATCATGCCGAAAATACAGAGCTCTCATGCACCTCCCGTTACTGACACCCTGCATTAGTGTGGCACGTTGGTTACAGTTGATGAAAGAGTATTTTGATAATTGTACTAACTCTAGTCCATGCTTTATTCTAGGGTTCCCTGTTTTTGTTGCACAGTCCTATGGGTTTGTTTTTTAATTTTTTATTCTAGTAACATATAAGCAACTGAATATTTCCCCATTTAACCACATTCAAATGAAACATTCTTTCTCAACAGGCTACACGCATGTTCTTCCAAACCATTTATGCCAGCCCCTCGCCTTCGGGCATTTGAACCCAAGAATTAAATAAAGTTTTCATCTGGTTCCTTTCTTTGTCCCCTTCTCCAAGCAAGTTTTAGATGGAACTGAATTGAGGAAGGGAGGAACAAAGGGAATCAGGAACAATCTTACAAAACATCCTCCCACCACAGGCAGGAACTATTATTATTCCCCTTTCACAAAGAAGGCAACTGAGGCCTGGAGAAATGAGGAGGCTGGAGTTCTTGGGGCCCAGCACTGCACTTCGAGCCCGAAGCCAGGCCTACAACTCGGGCTTCGGTGCCTGACGGTGGTGCCCCAACTCTTGGCTCCTCTCCTCTAACTGGACAATGCGGGGTCAGCCCCAGCCCTGGCTCCCTGAGGCCTCTGTGGTCTGCCTGTGGCCGCCATGCACGGGCCTGGGAGAAACCTGTGCTTCCCGCGGCAGGCCCTGGCACTCTCCGGCTTTCCTCCCTGAGGTCTGGGGTCAGCAGGTAGCCCTGGGGCTCGAGTCAAACCTCAGCTCTGTGCTTGTCTGGCTGTGTGACTTGGGACTAGTTTCTCCCCCTCCCTGAGCCTCGGTTTCCTCATCTGTAATAGGGGATTATAATAACAATCCGGCACACGTTCAGAGCGGGCCTGGGCTGGGCAGACACTGATGGAGTGAGAAACTGCCCCAGTGTCGCCATGGCCCACGGTGACTGTGCACACCTGGCCTGAGGTAGGCATACCGTGAGCATTCCACCCCTGCGGTACAGGATAGGTACGCCCTGTGGCTGGCCGATCCAGTGAGTTCCTCTGATTAATGAATGCCTTTGTCCCCAAGGGAGGTGCTGTCCCGCTGCTTTCTTGTTACAACTGGCTGTTCCGGCCCCAGGACAGTTGGTGAAGCAGTTGGTATCCTGGACTATTTTTAGGTGGGGGAGTTGGTGGGCTGTGTGGATGTGGTGGGGCCCAGAGAGAGTGTGGTGAGCCGGGAGCTCCACATGCAACAAGTGGAGGTGGGGGTGGGGGCGGATGCTCCCTGTCAGGGATGTGCGAGCAAACTTCCACTCGTTCTTCATGGCCGAGGCCAAAAGCCACCTCCTCTGTGCAGCCTTCCTTGATTTCCTAACACACACACACAGCCCGAGGACAGGATAAATGGGCCACCCTCCTGCTCCCCCAGCTTGGTTATAGCTCTTCAGCAGGCCAAGAAGGCTGGGCAGCAGGGAGGCTGGCGGCCGCACCGCCGGGGCTCCCTGCCCGCACCGCTGATCCCCGCTTCTGCCGCGCCCAGTGGTAGCGACAAGGTATGGAAGGCTTTGGAGTCACGCGGTAACCATGAGCGAGCCACCTGGGTACAGCTCGGCTTTTCTCATCTGGAAAACGGGCGGTTATCGCGCCTCCCTCCCGCGGACTGGAGGGTTTATCTGCTCCAAGCCCCGCACACTTCTCGCCAGCCCCGGACCAGGAAGGGGCCCCCGGGGGCCTGGAGCCGCGCTGGGAGCCGCTGGGAGCCGCTGTGCGCCTCGGGGCCTCGGCACCCCGGGCCTCCGGCGCCCCCTGCAGTGTCTTCCGTGCCTCCCCTCCCCGCGCCCGCCTCGCCCCTCCTCTCGTGCCGCGGCCTCCCCAGCGCGGAGGCGGGTCTCGGGGCGGCCGTGGGGGTCCCCGGGGCAACGCTAGGGGAAGGGGCCTCGGGCCCAGGGCGACCGCCAGCACCTGCGGAGAACGCGGGAGTCCCGGGAAGGGGGGCCGGGGCCTGGGGAGTCCCCAGGGGAGCCCCCGAAAGAGCCAGGAGGGGCGAGGCACCCGCCCCCAGCCAGGGGAGGGCGGGGCGCGGGGCGGTGCCTGGGAGGGGCGTGGCCTCCCAGGAAGGGGCGGAGCTCCGCCGAGCGGGGCTAAGCTTCGCCGCAGGGGGCGGAGTCTCGGGTGGGCGGGGCTCTGTTGGGGGCGGGCCCGGCGGGGGCGGGGCCTCTCCCAGGGGCGGGGCGTGGCGGTCCGCGCTCGTCCCCCTCCCCGGCCGCGGGTGTCCCCGTGACGAGGCAGCGCGGAGCGGCCGCGGGCCGGGCCCATCCCGCCGCAGCGGCCCCGGGGCCGAGCAGGGCCGAGGCGGGGAGGGAGCGGCGCGAGCGGGGCCCCGAGCGCGGCGAGGTGAGGCGACCGGGCCGGAGGGGGCGGTGCTGCGCGGGGGGCGTGTGTGCGTGGCTGGGGGCGGCGGGGGGGTGGGGCGCGGGGCGGGCGGCGGGGGCCGGTGGCGCGTCCGCGGGCCCGGGGGGCTCCGGGAGTGCGGGGCGGGGCGCGCGCGGGTCTGTGCGGAGGGCCCGCGGGCTGTGTATCTGCGTATGCGCTGGGCCGGCCTTGTGCCCCCCCGGGCGCGGGGCGCGGGGCGCGTGGTGCGGGCCTGCCCCGCGCAGTCCCTCCCGCGCTGGGATGTTTTCCCAACAGGCTTTCTGCACGAGCC
This sequence comes from Cabassous unicinctus, assembly GCA_029593785.1. Classification (NCBI taxonomy): domain Eukaryota; kingdom Metazoa; phylum Chordata; class Mammalia; order Cingulata; family Chlamyphoridae; genus Cabassous; species Cabassous unicinctus. Next base: position 20,565 of record JAQZBX010037827.1, on the reverse strand, counting down.
GGGCTCTGCTGCAGCCCGAGCTGGAGCGGGGGCGCCGCCCCCACAGGCCCCCAGGGACCCGGGCGGCCCGGGCACCGCAGACACCTGACGGAGGGAGGGGTCGCACCCGGAGCGCGACCGGGGAGAGCCGGCCGGGCGGGGCCGAGACGGGGAGACTGAGGCAGACGGATGGGGAAGTGGAGGCGGGCAGACAGGCAGAGATGGGAGAGAGACGGCGAAAAGGACAGCGGCTGGGAGGACAGAGAGTCATTGAGAAATCAGACAGACGGACAGAGGCCTGGACCTGCAGAAGGGCAGAAGGATTAAAATGGGCAGATTTCAAGAACCTCACAGAGGGGGGATCTCCGAGGTCCCGGGGCTGTGAGCTCAGTCCAGGAACTGGGTCTGAGAGGAGGGGTAAGGACCCTCAAGTCCTGGGGAGCCCTTCTTCCCAGAACGTCCCAGACTGGGGTCTTGGCCAAAAAGCAGCCTCTGGCCTCGGGGGTGGGGGGGGAGAGGATGTATCCTCACTCTCTGCTTCTGCGGCCTCCCTTTGGTTCCACCCCACCTGTCTCCGCTCCTGGAATCCCAGCAATCCTGGCAGGTTAGGAAAGGCAGAGGTGACGTGGTTGCCATAGCAACAGAGGCGGTGAAAGGTCACTCTGGCCTTAGCCTGGGCAGCTGGGCAGCAGGCTGGAGCTCTCATTGAGGGGCCAGGGGTGGGAGGCTGCCAAGCTCTTTTCCTCCTTTCCCACTCTGCCCAGAATGGTGCTGGAAGGAAACCCCGAAGTGGGGTCCCCGGGAACCTCAGACCTCCGGCACCCGGGGAACAAGGGCTCTTGTGTCCTGTCGTCTCTGGGAGAAGACGTGCAGCCAGGGGAGGAGCCCATCAAGTATGGCGAACTCATCGTTCTGGGGTGAGCGTCCCTGGGCCACTGGGGTGGGGCACCAGCACCCCGAGGGCAGCCAGAACAAGGGCCCCGGGTCTCCCCGTGATGGGCCTGTCTGCTCTTTGTCCCTCCTCACCTTCCCACCTGAGAGACCGAGTTGACAAAGCCTGCCTCGATTCATAATTGTTATTGTATCTTCCCATTTTTCATAAATTACTAAGACAACTGAAACTGCCTACCCAAGCTTCTGATCAGATAAGAAAAACAGTGTATCACCGACTATGTTTCCTGGGGGCACCTGTGTGTAGTTTGGGGCAAAGAACTCTGATTTCTCGAGCAAAACTGCTTGGTTCAAATCCTGCCTCTGCAAGTTGCTTAACTTCCCTGTGCCTCAGTTTTCCCGTTTTACAGAGAGGGATAATAATAATACCTACTTCGGAGGGTTGTCGAAGGAGTGAATGAGGTGATTTCTGTAACGTAGGTAGCCAGTGCCTGGCACGTGTTGAGTGTTCTGTGAGGCAGGCCTGTGCCAAGCGCTTTCATGGACATTATTTCATTTCAATCTTCACAAAGATGCTGTGAGGAAGGAGGTGAGGAAACCGAGGCTCAGAGAGGGGAAGTGACTGGTCCAAGGGCACACAGCTGGTAAGTGGCAGGGCTGGGATTTGGACCCAGGTCTTTCTTACTCTAGGTCTAGTGTGCTTTCACTAAGCCACAGCTGACCCTCATGCTACAGATGAGAAAACTGAGGCCAGGAGAGAGGAAGCACCGTGAGCTGGTGGCTGGTTTTTGCCTGCTCCCTGGCATTGGACTCCTGCACCACCCCTTAGCTGCTCCCCTCAGCACAGATGCCTCTTCTTCCCCCTCCTTCCATGTCTCCTTTAGGCCTCTCTCTCTGCTATCGGTCATGATGAAAACACCCAATAAACTGTGTTGTCATTAGGTGACTATTTAGAAATAATAATGGCTAGTTTGTTGATGCATGCCATGTACTTTTATTTCTGATGACCGTAATGGCTAATATCTGTCAAGAACTTACTGTAATATATGCCAAACTGCCAAGCACTTTTAAATGCTTTGGCTCATTTAATTCTCACAATGAACCTGCGAGGTAGATCCTGCTATATTAGCCCATTTAACAGAGGTCATGTGATAAGTGCAAGCGCCAGGATTTAAGTCTGAGTCTGCACCTGTGCCTTGAACTTGCCCACCTCCAGGCCTAACCCATAAGTGTGAAGAGCTCACAAGGGTAAAAGTGAAACCCCTCTCAGAGATGCTTACCTTGGAAAAGCAGCTGCTTGGGGGCCCAAAGGAAGGGATGACCTTCCAGCCAAGGGCGAGGCCACTGGTGGGGGAGACTGCAGACCTGAGGGTTCAGGCCCTCTTAATAGACCTTTGTCCTCGGCTGAACAGTGAACCCCACACTGGCTGCTCATCGGGGCCATTTGGAGAGCTCACTGAAAATACACATGGCCAGACACATCCCAAACTTTAAGGAATCAGAATCTCCAAGGGTCCAGGCAATCTGTATTTTAACAAGCTCACTGGAAGATTTTGATTCAAGTGGTCCTTGTCTGTATTTGGCAGCTTTCATCCTGCCACTCCCTGCTCCAAAACTTTCTGTGGCTCCCTACTGATTCCAAAATAAAGGCCATACTTTTCTCAGCTTGGTGTCCAGGGCCCTTCCACCAACATTTTGGGCCTCATGTTCCCTTGCTGCACTTTGCCACCCAAACCACCATCCCACCAAACCCTGCCAGCTCCAGGACCTTGGCTCAGGGGGGCCCTCCATCTAGAGGGCTTTTGCAAGAGAGGCTGGCGTCAGGCAGACAGAGCTTTGGACTTTTTCACTTGCTGGCCTGATACCTCTGGCAACTCAGTTTACCTCTGAGCCTCGATTTTCCTCATTCATAAAATGAGAAGAAAGACACTTTCCTGGCAGGACATTGCACAGAATCCATCAGGTAACAACGCGAAGCTCCAGGAACTCAGGAGGCACCAATACGTGGCAGCGATCAAGGCTGATTCACCCCATTTTGACTCACAGTCATCCCCTCCCGACAAGAGCCGGAAAGGAAGGTGGAAAATTGACATAAATGGCTAGATGGAGGTAGTAGCATTGTGGATCTATTTTTTCCTTCATTTTTGTTTCTAGTGGTGATTGTGGTGGAATAAATGACAGTTTGCTAAAGAATCCTTTCCAGTTCTTCAAGGCCCAGTATAGTTCCCCACCCTAAAACCCTGATCCCGTGGCCAGAATCTTCTCCTGCCTCTGGGCCTGTGGCAGGTTGGCTTGTGCCTGGGTGTGTGGAGGTGGTGCCCAGCTTCCTTGAGAAACTGAAGGACATCCCCATCCCACCGCCTGAGGACATAGAACTGACCTGTGGTGTGTCATTCCTTCTTTCCCAGTGCCCAGCACCTGGCCAGGCCCTGCTCAGGTGTCCAGGAAACATGTGATTAATTGAACAAAAGGCCTTTTGAAGACACTCCGACCCCTTCCCACTCTTGTATGCACCAATTTGATACTGTAGAGTCTTCTAGTCCTGAGTGGGTCTAGGACGTGCTTATTAAGGGGGGACCTGCCGAGAAGTTGGCAGTTTCCTCCAAGCCTCACGACGGGCTCACTTTGTCTCTTTCTGTCTTCCCCTCCCTGAATGCTTTCTTCACCTCCCACCTCCACAGCTACAACGGGTGTCTGGCAAGTGGGGACAAGGGCCGCCGGCGGAGCCGCCTTGCGCTGAGCCGCCGACCGCATGCCAACGGAGTGAAGCCGGATGTCATGCACCACATCTCCACCCCGCTCGTCTCCAAGGCACGCAGCGTGTCCCAGCAGACCTGGGCCCCTGTCCCATCCTTCCTGCCCAGGTCTCAGGTCTTCAGCCTTCCCAGACCTACTTGCCCACAGCCCCACTGAGTGGGGGAGCCCACAGTGTCATCATTCACTGCCTCTGGGGACTACCAGGGAAACGGGGGTGACGGGGAGTCCTTCACAGAGGGCACAGTCTATTACAGTTTGCAGAGTGTTTCCCCTCACCCAGCCTTGCCGCCTCGAGCCTCTTGGGCCATCAGGCCCCATCCACTGGACAGACATGATCATCATCCTTCTAGAAGCAGCCAGGGTCCAAAGAGGGGATGTGACAGTCATGTGGCAATGGCAAAGGACAAGCCTTTGGCTTCAGGGGATTGGGATTAGAATTCAGGCTCTGCCGTTTCCAGCTGTATGGCTTTAGGCCAATTTCATCTCTCTGAGCTGCAGTTCCCTCAACTGTATGTGGGAATGATAACCATGCCTCCTCCATGAGGCGGATGCAGGAATGAAATAAGGTAACTGTGTAAAGCACCTGCTGCCCACACTCCCCCTGCAGTGGGTGAGCTCCCCTCCTCATCCCAGGGAGCCCCAGCTTCTGGCTCAGAGGCCACACTTCCCGTGCCCATGTGCCTTGGGAAGTGACTTCTCCTTTCTCCCACCAGGCACTGAGTAACCGTGGCCAGCACAGTATTTCGTACACGCTGTCCCGGAGCCACTCGGTCATAGTGGAGTACACTCATGACAGCGACACAGACATGTTCCAGGTATGCTCAGGCCCATCCTGGGCCTCCTGCCCACCAGGCTGCAACCCTTGGCTCTGTAGGCATCCCCAGGGTGGGGCTGGAGGACCGAAAGGCCGTGGGGAAGGTGCTTGAGGGGCACGCGGTGCAGCCAACTCCTGTTCTGCTGAGGAAGTGAGACGTCCCAGCGAGGCCTGTTGGCTTTGCAGAGTCACACGGTGATTCAGTGGCTGTGTCAAGACTCAAACTCAAGACCAGGCTGTGGTCTGCGGGAGGCCGAAAGCCTTGGAGCTTCAGAGTGCAGGCCTCCGAGTGATACTGCCTGGGTTCAGATCCCAGCTCCATCACTTACTAGCTGGCTGGCTTTGGCCAAGAGTCACTTAACCTCTCTGGGCCTAGGTTTTCTCATCTGTAAAATGGGGCCAGTAATAGTACCACCCCCAGGGAATTGTTGGGAAGATTAAATGAGTTTGTGCACATGAATTGCTTAGCATGGCGCCTGGCACAGGAAATACTAAAATGTCACTCTTGGCCGCACTCCCAGATGGTCTATCAGCAAATCAACTGGCTTCTATTGAGTGAGGTGACCCCCTGCCCTGCTCCAGGGCTGTGGGGGAGACAGAGAAGCCCCGACTGCTGTTTATTGGCCCTGGAGACCCCACCTGGGAGCCCTGAGGGCCCAGGGAGCTGGGAGGGTGCTCTCCTCCTCGGGGCCCAGCAGCCTCCACATTTGCATGTAGGTGACCCGAGCTACACTCATCAGCAGCTGCTGGTAGCGCTGGGGCCGAATCCCATGGGTTTCACCTGTGAGTCTCTAATCCCATGCCTGCCCCCCACCAGATCGGCCGCTCCACGGAGAACATGATTGACTTTGTGGTGACAGACACGTCCCCCGGAGGAGGGGCTGGGGAGGGCCCCTCCGCCCAGAGCACCATCTCCCGCTACGCGTGCCGCATCCTGTGTGACCGCCGCCAGCCCTACACTGCCCGCATCTATGCCGCTGGCTTTGATGCTTCCAGCAACATCTTTCTTGGAGTGAGTGAGCCCCCAGCCAGGGCCAATCACATCACCTAGGAGAGAGCAGAGGGGTAGGCCGGGGCTGCGCATCCCTGGGTGACGGACCAGCCCACGGCCATCTCTCACACCCACACGGGGATTAGCAACCCCACTTAGCCAATGAGCAAAACCAGGCTTGCAGCTCCAATTCCAGTACTTTCCTAGCTACCTCTGACCCTGGAGGGACAAGTGCAGAGGGTCCCAGAGGAGAGGCGGCACCTCTGGCAAGCAAAGTGCTCAGGGCCACTTGGGGATATGTGATTTGATCCCCCATGTGGTCCCAGGAGCGGGCGGCCAAATGGCGGACACCCGACGGCCTGATGGATGGCCTGACCACCAACGGGGTCCTGGTGATGCACCCGGCGGGCGGCTTCTCCGAGGACTCGGCCCCGGGGGTCTGGCGGGAGATCTCGGTCTGCGGGAACGTGTACACGCTGCGGGACAGCCGCTCTGCACAGCAGCGGGGGAAGCTGGTAGGTGGCTTGGCCCAGAGGTGTCTGGCCTGATCCACCCCCCACCCCCACCCCCACCCCCGTCTCTTGGTGCCCAGCCCCCTGTCCCAGCCAGGAGGTGATCCCGTTGTCCTGGTCAAGGGTGCGCTGCCAAGCTCTGCTGGTGGTGGGGAGCCCCAGACTCAGAAGTTCTTGGCATGTGCCACTTGCTCCCAAAATAAGACTAGACCAGTGTCCCCAGGTGTGGCCCACAGAGTGATGGAAAGTGGAGCATGAGCACACACACCTTGCAGTACAGACGGCCCTGCGAACGCCAGCAGTTTATACATCACACCCTCTTATGAGGGCGACACCTGACCTGGATGTGAGCAGTTGAAAGCCTGGAGTGTTGGCAGTTTGTAGCACGTCTGTCACGTTCAGACACCTTTAGCTTTAGTATCTGCTCCCAACGGAAAAGGGCCCTTGGAGTAGTTGTGACAGAGGTGGCAGTGGCTGCTCCATGCGGCACAGATCAGGGAACTGAGGTTAGTTGCGAGGGGTGCACCATGGAGAGGGAAGGGGCTTGTTTCGGGTCATGCAGAGCCCTTCCTGGGTGTGGGGACATCGGGCAGGGGGACTCAAAGCCTCAGAACACACAGCTCATTTTTTTTGAAAGTACCAGCTTTACTGGGAGATTTGGGAAAACATGATTTTTAAAAATTATGCCCTGGGTGTTTCACTCGTGCGCACTTGCTGAGCACCTACTGTGTACCAGGCACCTTTCCAAGTGTCTGGTTGGTTTATCCATGTCATCTTCACGAGAACAGCAGGAAGTGGTGCCCTTCTTGCGGTCAAGCTCCTCGGCCAGGGACGGGGAGTTAGTCAGTGGCCGGCCACCCTTCAACACCAGCAGTCATGCTCTAGAGCCCTTGCTTCTAACAGTCCTGGGGACAGCTGCCTGGGGCTAAGTCCCCAGCTTTCCAGGAAGAGGAGTCTCCTTCCACCCTCAGAGAGAGCTTGGGAAATCATTTAGAAAAATGCTATTTGGGTCCAGACCTTCTGACTTGACAGAGGAGGACACACCGGCTCATGTCCCGCTGAGAGGGAGGGACAAGGGCACACCTGGGGGAGCCCGGGCCTGCCCTCGCAGCCGGCCTGGCCCTGTCCTGGAGGGTGTCCTCTCCAGGGTGGCTCAGTGGGTTGGACGGGAGCTGGGCTGGGGTGAGGGCTGCCCGCTGGCAGTAAGGCCCGTCTGCTGCCCCGGCAGGTGGAAAAGGAGTCCAACGTGCTGCAGGACGGCTCGCTCATCGACCTGTGCGGAGCCACGCTGCTGTGGCGCACGCCGGCGGGGCTGCTGCGGGCGCCCACGCTGAAGCAGTTGGAGGCCCAGCGGCAGGAGGCCAACGCGGCCCGGCCCCAGTGCCCCGTGGGCCTCAGCACCCTGGCCTTCCCCAGTCCGGCCCGTGGCCGCACGGCGCCCGACAAGCAGCAGCCCTGGGTCTATGTGCGCTGTGGCCACGTCCATGGCTACCACGGCTGGGGCTGCCGGCGGGAGCGGGGTCCACAGGAACGCGAGTGTCCCCTCTGCCGCCTCGTGGGGCCCTACGTGCCGCTGTGGCTTGGCCAGGAGGCCGGCCTCTGCCTGGACCCTGGGCCGCCCAGCCATGCCTTTGCGCCCTGCGGCCACGTCTGCTCTGAGAAGACTGCCCGCTACTGGGCCCAAACACCACTGCCCCACGGCACCCATGCGTTCCACGCCGCCTGCCCCTTTTGCGGGGCCTGGCTCACTGGTGAGCATGGCTGCGTCCGCCTCATTTTCCAGGGGCCGCTGGACTAGGCTCTCTGGGGCCTTCTGCTGCCACGCTCGCTGCCCACCCAGGGCACCCACCTCCTGCAGCCCAGAGGGAGCTCTGCATGTGGGACTCGACCTGCTGGCAAACGGCCACACCAGACGGATGCGTCGGATGGGCTGTGCCCTCCCCCTTAACTCTGGCCCCCAAGGGAGTCCTGAGATCCCTACCCTAATCGGATGGAGGGGCCCTTGGCACCAGCTCTGACCCAGGTTGATGGAGGGAGGCCTACCCTTGCCCCTGTCTGGGGCGTCCCACGTCATGCCACCTACACTGTGCTCCTGGGGGAGTGAAGGGGCCCAGGGGCCCCTGACCCCTAGCCTAGGCTGGCTGCGCCCCGAGCCTGCTGACCCAGTTCCAGACAGTTCTCTTCCTGCTGCCGCCCTGGGTTCCTCTATAAACCTTGCTGCTCGGCTGCCCTCAAATCCCATGTGTCCCGCATGCGTGCGATGCCTTCAGCCCCCCACAGAGATGGGCGGGCAGCAGGCTGTGCCCAGCCCTTGCTGATCCTGGCTGTGGGCTGGACTCCATGCCAAGTGGCACTGGGGACAGAGGAGCAATCAGACCTGGTCCGCTGCCTGGTAGAGTTCACGGTCTAGTGAAGGACAGAGCATGTTGGCAGATGACAGCGTGGCTTCCCATGTGCCGGAGTCAGAGTGACCTAGCGCTGTGGAGAAGCTCTCATTGGCTGGTGGAAGAGCCAGGGGAGTCGTCTCTGAGGAGGTGCTGGGAGCTCAGCCTCAGTGGCCGAGTCGGAATCCTCCAGGTCCACGAGGATGGGAAAGGTGTTCGAGGCAGAAGGAAGAGCCCTTGCAAAGGCTCAGGTGCAAGAGAGGGGTTCAGAGTGACTGGAGCATGGGCTGCAGGTGGGCAGAAAGGGGGCTGGAACAAGAGATCGGGGCCCTGCTCATGGGGGACGCTGCTGGATGGAGAGTTCTGACCCTCCTTTGCCGGCAGCCTGGAGCCAGGGACTCAGCTTTTCAGAGCGTCTGCTGTAACACAAGGGCTACGCCCACCGCGCCCCCGCGCTGTGCTAATGATAATAACTCCATTCATTGAGCACTCACCTGGCGCCGCGTTCTGCTTCTTGGGTGGCACAGCCGGGGAGGTGTCACCATTTCTGTTTACAGGGAAATTAAGGCACAGGCTCCAAGTCCCACAGCTAGAAAGTGGCTGAGCCGGGCTGCAGATGCACAGCCGCGTCCTGGCCCCGGCGCCTGCCCTCTTTGTCTTACCGTGTGCCTTCCTTGAACAGGGCAGGGGTGAGCCCAGCAGGAGACTGTGCCTTCAGGAAGCTGGAGAATGGATTTGTGGACCTCCACCTGCTCAGTGCCCAGCCCCGTGACGAGGGACATGTGATCAGATTGTTGCACCCAGAACATCACTCTGCCCACCGAGGGGGAGCCCAGCTGGGGATGCAGGGCTGGATGTGGGAGCATCTCAACTAGGCCCCACCCACCCCCACACAAGCACTGGGAAACCACCTCTTCCCAGTTCTCTCCTCTGACCCTGTGGGAAACCGGGAAAGGGAACATTCCAATCCCATTTCCAATAAGGGACCTCAGACTGAAGGGAGAGACAGGCAAAGCCAGGACCTGAGGTCAAGCCTCGCCCCTGGGTGGTGGTGGAGGGGATTGGACACCCCCAGTCCTGGCCTAGCGCTGCCCCCTTCCAGTTCGTGGAGCCTCAGTTTCCTCAGCTGTTAAGTGGGAATAGCAATGCGTACCTCCCCCAGGTGGTAATGTATGGAGTGCACCTGTACCGTAGTAGGAATCAGACTGTTGCTTCCTCACCTGGAGCCAAGGCTGGGGAAGGCTCAGTGTGATACTGTGTGTTTGTTGGGGAGGGGGCAAGGGACAGTGTGGTGGAAGGCCTGAGTGGACTAGACCAGTTCAGGGACACCTAAGAACCTGTGTAGCCTTAGGGACGTCAACAAATGGTTCTTAGCCTCAGTTTTCCCACCTGTACAAAGGGTAAAATGATGATACCCTATCTCAGCGTTGTTGCAAAGAGTAAATGAATTCCTCCATGTCAAGCCGCTAGCAAAGGATCTGCCAGTAAATGCTCCAGTTAGCTGTGGCCGTGGAAATGCAGCTTGACCGAGTGGGGGAGGGTACTGCAGGGCTCTTGCCTGCCTCCGCTGCCCCCTGGTGGCAGCAGACAGCACTACTTCCTTTACCTGGGCGCGTCTCAGCATCACCCCAGCTGGGAAGGGCTTTCTCTCCGTTGTGAAGACTGACAATGGAAGCACAGGGAAGTGGCTTTCCTAAGGACATAGACCAATCTCCTGAGCAACCCCTATGATGGAAATTGTAAGAGCCAACAGTTAGTAGCACTGATGTGCCAAGCAGGGCCTTCGCCACCCGTGAGCACTTTGTGAATGAGCAACAGGCGCGGGTGCTGGGCAGGGTGCCCTGGGCCACGGCAGGGTGTTGCAAGGAGCCCATCGCCTCACTTAAGCCTTTATAGCCCAATTTTCCCGCAGAGGGAGCCAAGAGAGGTGTAGTGGCCCACCCAAGGTCACACAGCCGTGGGTGACTTCGCCGTGCTCCCCACTCGGCCCGGCAGTGCTCCTCCGCCCTCAAGAGTGGTCCTCAGGCCAGCTCTGCCCCGCCGGGCTCTCAGGGTAGCACACGGCCTTCTCGTCCACCTGGCACCCGGCGAGCACCAAGGAAGTGCCCGGCCTCGCTCGGCCTGAGGAAAGTGGCCGGGATCTGTCTGCACACCTGGATGGCCGGAGCCCGCTCGCCTGGAACCCCAAGTCCCCGCGCAGCGCTTTGCAGTGTCCGGAGAGTCTCCTCCCCCCGGGCCCGAATCCGGCAAGGAAGGGGGGATCACGATATTCCCACTGTGCAGGCTCCCAGCTGCACAAGTGCGGCGGGGGGCGCTGGGGGTGAAACCCCAAAGGCGAGCGGGGTCGGGGCTGCGCTGGGCGGAGGTCCCAGGGGCGCCGTCCACGGCCTCCACGCCCGCCCTGCTCGGCTCAGGGGGCCGTACCAGCCCCGTCTGCCCGGACTAGTCCCGGCCCCGCGCTCGCGCCGCCAGCGGACAAAAGGCCGAGGCCGCAGAGCCAGGGGGCGGGAGCCGGCGGCCGGGGGAGCGCGCCTGGGCACGCCTATTGGCTGGAGCCGACGTCCATCCGGGCTCCGGGGCCCGACAATTGGCCGGTGGGGGCGGGTTTCGCGGAGCCCCAATGAATGGGGGAGCCGGAAGCAGGAAGTGAGTTTGCGAACTGAGCAGCTGCTGCAGGTGAGGTGCGGCGCCCGGATTTCGGGGTCACCGTGCGTCATCCTCGGGGGCCCAGGGCGAGGCTGGGCCAAATGCAGGGCCATTCCCTTTCTGACCCCACTCTCCAACACCCATTCTAAGTCCATTGCGCCCCCAAGGCCTAGGAGTGCTGCGGACAACAAAGGGTTAACATACCCTTCAGCACCCCGCGGATTTGCTCTGGGGGCGGAGCACTGGGAGTCGGGGGAAGCAGGAAACTCTGGCCCTGTAGGGGAGGGCCGGTGGAGAGGGCCCTGGACTGGGAAACCCTGGGTCCCAACCAGGCTATGTGACTTTCAGTAAATTGCTTGGTCTTGCCAAGCCAGGATTCTCCTGTCTGTAAAATGCGTTTTCTTCCCTCTCTGAACTTTTGTGACTCTGCGGCTTCCCTGACCGAGTTCAGAGAGAGGGCAGGAGGCTGGAGGAAGGAAGAAAAGATGGAGGGATGAGGGTGGGATAGATCCTGGGAGCCTGAGGGAGGAAAAGATATAAGGTCAATCACTTACTGCCGTAGGTGCATTCCGCCTTATGTGACCTCATCTAATTTGCACTCCCATCTGGTGTGACTGGGGTTATTATCATCCCTGTTTCACAGAGAAGGAAATTTATGTGCAGAAAGGTGAAGTGATTTACTTGACTTTCAGGAGTCTGGGGCTGAGCCAGGCTGGAATCTGAGTTTTCCAGCTGGCTCATGGGATGCTGTTTGGGACGTGGGTGAGAATTATGACCAAGAAGGCCAGGAGTCAGAGAAGGGCAGGGGAGTCAGATGGAAGGGGCTTTGTGTGGTTAGGTGAGGCTCCTAGCCTGTTTGGGCCTCAGTTTCCCCATCTGTAATACGAGGTAATTGGATTCGATCTCTTAAGTTGAGGGACCATGAGCTGAATATGGAATCTCCTTAGGCGAGTCACCTAGCCTTCTCTGGGCCTTAGTCAGCACATCAGATAAGTGGGTACAGTAGCACTCCCTTCCTCGTTGGACTTTTTGGGGGGATTGAATGAGATCATGAAAGTGCAGAGCCAGGTGTGCAGCTGGTGTGTGGTAAATGAAGACTGTGATGACGGTGATGGTTCTCAGCAGGGCCCATGGCGGACACCCAGCACATCCTTCCCAATGACATCGGCGTGTCTAGTCTGGACTGCCGTGAGGCCTTCCGCCTACTGTCACCCACAGAACGCCTCTATGCCCACCATCTGTCACGGGCTGCCTGGTATGGGGGCCTGGCTGTGCTGCTGCAGACTTCCCCCGAGTCCCCTTACATCTACGCCCTGCTCAGCCGCCTCTTCCGCGCCCAGGACCCCGACGAGCTGTGCCAGCATGCCCTGGCCGAGGGCCTGACCCAGGAGGAGTATCAGGTCAGTCCTTCAGGCCAACCTGCGTTTCCCGAGTGATGCAGGGGTTCAGAGATCTTTCTCTCTCTCAGGAGGTAGGTGGGCTGAAGGAGAGGATCAGACCAAAGGTTACAAATGCAGGAACCTCCCCTCCCAGAGCCTCGGTCTTCTCATTTGTAAAAGATGCACGTGGGTAGTCCATACCTCTTAGGGTGTGATGGCTGCCATGTAGCCAGGTGCCTAATTCCAAGGTAAATGGTGGCTGCTGTGATTGTAACAAGGGCCAGCGATTTGGAAATTCAGAAGGTAAAGGAATGAGTCCAGGGTAGGACTCAGGAAGTCTGAGGTCTTAGACCAGATCTTTCCCTACATTGTATTTCCCTGGGTAGAAAGAATGTTCTGCTTGTTCCCTGGTTTCCTGTTTGTTTTGGGGTGTACTAGCAGAGTAAGACTTGAGTGCCTTCTTGGTATCAAAGATTCAGCAATGCACAACCTGAAGGTCACCCATTCTCAGGGCCTCACCAGAGGATGGAGTGGTGTCCAGCCTTTCCAGTCCTGTCTGTGTATTGCGTACCTACGTGTGCACATGTGTCAGGTCCTTCTTTTCTCTTTTACATAATGAGATCGTGCTCTCCATGTTCTTCTGTGTCTCACTTTTTTCACTGAACACCGTGTCTTGGAGAAATTCCATGGGGTGCAGATAAAACCACCTCATTTTTTTTTTTAATTATTTACTTTATTTATTTATCCCCTCCCCCCCATTGTTTGTGCTCGCTGTCTGCTTTCTGTTGGTCTTCTTTTTAGGAGGCACCAGGAACTGAACCCGGGACCTCCCATGTGGGAGGGAGGCACCCAATCACTTGAGCCACCTCTGCTCCCATACCTCATTCATTTTTATTGGTCATGGGCATTCTACACAAGTGCACACTGTAATCAATTTAACCTTTTCTTTATTGCTGGACATTTAAGTTGTTCCTAGTTTTTCTTACCAATGGTGAGCATACTTGTACATGTGTGAGTAGGCTCTGTTTCTAGAAGCAGACTTGCTGGGTCAAAGGCTCTGTATGTTTACAATTGACTGATGCTGTTAAATCATCTTCCAAAAAGGCTTTACCACGCGGAGCGGGTGTAGCTCAGTGGCTGAGCACCTGCTTTGCATGTACGAGGTCCTGGGTTCAATCCCCGGTACCTCCTAAAAAAAAAAAAAAAGCCTTCACCCAGTTTTATTCCTATCAAGAGTAACTGAGAATATGGATGCTTTTCTGTATGTAAAATAAAGGGATTGGATTGCTGATCTCTGAGCTGAGACCCAGGCTATTTCTTTTTTTTTTCCCTTCTTTTTTAACTTTTTATTTTGAAATTATTTCAAACTAAAAGACACTTGCAAAAATAATACAAAACCCATACAGAGAACTCCAGCATACCCCCACACCCCCAGATACCCAGACCCACTAGCTTTTAGTTTTTGACATTTTGTCACATTTGCTGATCATTCTATCTAGCCATCTATCTATTTCTAAACATTTGAGAGTAGATTGTAAAGGGGAGAAAAAAAGAAAAAGAAATATAAATTTTTTAAAAATTAAAAAATCAAAAACGAGAGTAGGTTGTATATATCATGCACCTTGAACATGTAATACTTGAACATGTAATACAAGGATATTCACTTAAGTATGGTTACCAAGTTCAGGAAATTTAACATTGTTATAATACTTGGTCTATATTCCAATGTCTTCATATGTCCCAATAACGTCCTTTTGGGCATTTTCTCCATTAGTAGATCCAGTCCAGGATCACATATTGCATTTAATCGTCATTGTCTCCTTACAGCTGCTCTCTTTTTAATTGTGGGAACATATGTACACCATAAATCCTCCCATCTCAGCTTCTCCCAATATACAGTTCAGTGGGATCAGTCGCATTCACAGTGTTGTGCTATTATTACCACCATCCGTTACTGGAACTTTCCAGCACCCCAAACAGAAGTCCAGCACCCATTATGAATTAATTCCCATTCCCCCCTCCACCCCAGCCCTGGTAACCTGTATGCTACTTTATGTCCCTATGAGTCTGCAGATTCTAGCTATCTCAGTTAGTGGAACTAAACACTGTCTGTCCCTTTGTGTCTGACTTATTTCACTCAACATGTTTTCAGGGTTCGTCCATGATGTAGCATGTATCAGAACTTCATTCCTTTTTATGGCTGAGTAATATTTCATTGTGTGGATAGATCACCTTTGGTTTATCCATTTATAGAGTCTTCTTTCTTGCCATGCTCTTTTAACTCCTTTGAACTTTGGGTAATCACTTCCCCTTACTAGGTTTCAAGTTTCCCCTTTAAAAGAGCCGATATCCGGGGAGTGTCTATAAATAGAGAAATGCTACCAAGCGTCACTATTTTCAGTGGGATTCTTTGGTTTGCAAATGACAGAAACCCAGCGCAAATGGGCTTAAATGAAAAAAAGATTTATGGGCTCAAATAATTGAAAAGTCCAGTGTTAGAGGAGGCTTCGGACATGGGAGAATTCAGGGGCTCAGTGATATCGTTCATGGGGGCACAATCTTCATCTCACAGCTTTGCTTCCTCTCCCTACTCTAGTAGGGGAGCCCCAGGGGCTCCAGGCTTGACAATCCCTCATGTAAAATGGAGACTCTTTGCCAATGGGAATTTCCTGGGCAGAGCTCTCACAGGCCAACTTGAACTTCTCGCCCATCCCTGAACTCATCCCTCTCGTCAGGGAAGGTGGCGCTCTGACTGGCCAAGTCAGGGTCCGTAGCAATCCCTGGAGCTGGGGAAGGGACAGCCCCCATTTCCCAACCCCCAAAGGGAAAATCAAGGTCTTGTCACCAGAGGAAGGGAGAATAGATTTGGGGCCTCAGCAAAACCTACAGAGTAGTTGACACCTCCAGATTGGGCATCGGTGTCAGATGCTAGCTTCCTGACAGGCTGGGGGGCCGAGGACAGGCTTTGTGGAAGAGACAGTGTATGAACCTGGCCTTCAAGGCCATCTGGGATGGCCACAGGTGGCAAAGAGGGTGCTCTGCATAGAGGGAACGAAGTGGATGAGGGCCTGGGTGTGCTTGGGAACTGCTGAGAAGACCAGTTTGGTTGGACAAAGGGCATGTGAAGACTGACCTGTGAAAGTTTTGGGGGCCATACTGGGGCCTCCCAGGATCTGGGTCACGCCCCCAGATTTCCCAGCCTCCCCCGTGCTGGTTCCTCTGAGGTGTTGGCCTCTCCGGAGCAATCCTCACCACCCTGTCTCTGACGCCCTCCTCTGCCAGGCGTTCCTGGTCTATGCCGCAGGCGTCTTCTCCAACATGGGCAACTACAAGTCCTTTGGCGACACCAAGTTTGTTCCCAACTTGCCCAAGGTGAGCTGAGGGTGGGTGGACTGGGGCAGGTGGGGGACACGGTGGGGTGGGGGTGAAGAGATGCCGCAGGCGGGCCTCCCACTGGAGTCGGAGCCCCGAGCGGAGCCCTGACCTTGTCAGTGCTGTGCTGCATGACCTCGGGAGCATCACCCAGCCTCGCGTAGGAGGAAGACGTGATGGCTCTGCCCCAGGGTCAGGGGAGGGGAGGCTGTGGAAACGCTCTGCGAACCGTTAGGTGCTTGCCAAAATGGAGGCCGCTGGTCGTCCTTGGGAACCGCCGAGAAGGCCTGAGCACGGGCAGCCTTTCTGGAACCATGGGGCTCAAGCCCAGCTGGGGCAAAGGTAGCGCCACGCCAGGGCTTCTCCCATTTCAGCGTGCACATCAATTCCCCGGGGGTCTGCAGTGGGGCCAGAAGTTCATGGATCACACTCTGAGTGGGCCGGCCTTGGGGATGGCGGTGGCTTGGGATGTCTTGAGGACAGGCTTGCGTGTGCCACAGGCCGATGGCTTCCCTTCCCCCGCAGGAGAAGCTGGAGCGTGTGATCCTGGGGAGTCAGGCCGCCCAGCAGCACCCAGAGGAGGTCAGGGGCCTCTGGCAGAGATGCGGGGAGCTCATGTTCTCTCTGGAGCCGCGGCTTCGACACCTGGGGCTGGGGAAGGAGGTGAGCCCCCACCTGCGTGGGAGAGTGAGGGCGTCCCTCGAGGCCATCCGTATTGGTGGGGGGGGGGCCGGACCCTGGGTTTAAATCCTGGCTCTGCCCACCGCAGGCCTCAGCGTTGCCATCTGTCGGCTGCGTGACGGGTTGGGTGGCATGGCTTCGGGATGCCCTCCTGGTTCTGACATCTAGGATTCTGTGTGCAGAAGGAGGGATGGAGAGAAGAGCTGAGGAGGGGTGGTGACGGGGGAGGGAGTCTGCAGGCTTCCAGCCTTGGGGGCTGCCGGTATGGGGCGGGGAGCGTGGCTGGGAAGCAGGGGTGGGAGTCCCCCACTGAGCAGCTCAGACGTCAGTCAAAATCTGTTCTAGGACAAGAAAACGTGGACCCTTTCTTCCTCCCCTTTCTTTTCTTCTGTGTTTCCATTTTCTGTTTTTTTACAAATTTTTTCTTGGAAAGTGCTATATTGGGAGAGGGCAGTGGAGGGGGCAGGGTGGAGGCTGCTGACAGGAGGTGCAGGAAGCCTGGGAACGATTCTCCCCTGCAGGCACCAGCCCTTGGCAACTCCCCCCATCTCTCCCCGCTTCGCCAACAGGGAATCACCACCTATTTCTCCGGGGATTGCACCTTGGAGGACGCCAAACTGGCCCAGGGCTTCCTGGACTCTCAGGTTCTGGGCTGGGGAACCCAGGGTGGGGGGTCCACTCGCCACTGGCGCCCGCTCCTGGGTCTTGAGGTGGGAAAGACTTGGGGAAGTCCTCGTCTTAGAGGTCAGCCTGGCACGAACGACGACTTTGACCACATGTGCCAAGGATGGTGCTGCCCCCGGCCCCCCCGCCAGGCCGCGTGGCTCGTGACCCCCCCAGGGCGGGGTCTCAAGGCGAGCTTGGGCTCTGCAATCACCTGCTGGTTTCAGCTCCCAGCTCAGCCTCTCCCCTGCTGTGAGACTGCTTCCACGGCTGGGAAACGGTACCCACCTCACGTAGCTGAGGTGCGGGGCCTGGCGCAGAGTCGAGGCCGTGCTTAGTACATGTCGGCGCTCAGTGTGCCGAGCAGAGCAGGAGGCTGTGCCCTGGCCTGCCAGCCCCTGCTCTCTTTCCCGCCCAGCAGACTCGGGGCGGTCCCTCCCAGGCCCCGGCCTGCTTTGCCCCAGTCTTCTCTCTCTGTGTGACCCCTTTCCCTCCTCCCTGTGCCCCCTGCCTTCTCCAGACCTCACTGTCCCCCAAATCCCTGCCCTGGTCTTTTCCAGAACCTCAGTGCCTATAACACACGGCTCTTCAAGGAGGCCGACCGGGACGGGAGGGCCCACTACGAGGTGCGGCTGGCTTCCGTGCTGGGGACAGGTGAGCTGGGCCCAGGCGGGTCACTCCTCACACTCCTTCTGCCTGCTCCTTGGCCTTCCCGGGCCAGGTGGAGGGGGCCGGACCCAAGGACAGGGGTTGGCCAGTTCTGACTAGCCACAGGGAATCCAGGGAATCATTACAGTTGCAGTAGTTATGGCTGATGTTGATCAGAGGCTTTCTGGGTGCCGAGCTTGGTGCTGTGCTAGGCATGCGGTGGTACCTGTGAGATGGGCTCCTCTTATAGAAAATGCTTTTGAAAAAGGCACAGAGAGGTTAAGTGACTTGCCCAATGTCACACAGCCATGACATGTCAGAGCAGAATTCAAACCCAGCTAGTTTGTTTCCAAAGCCAGAACTCTTAACTGCTGAGCAGTGCTGCCTTGGGAAGGTGATTCTGTCGCCAACCTCATTTTTCAGATATGACCCCAAAGCTCAGAGGGGTTGAGAAAAAGCTTGACATTACATAACCAGGAAGTGGACTTGAACCCAGGTCTGTCTGACTCCCCAAGTTCCTGACCACTGTAGGTGGGAGAGGAAGAATTCTTCCTTGATAGTGTAAAAATGGAGGCAGCCTGGAGCTGCCTTGAAAGGTAGTGAGCGCCCTGTCACCAGAGACATTCAAGCAGGGCCAGATGTCATTTGGTAAAGATGCTGCTGGGGTGAGGATTGAAACATGAGTTGTGGGCTTGGACTGGAAGCCTCTGAGGCCCCTCCCCACCCACAGAGGGGCCTGACGATGGTAAGCTCCACACCATGCCCCATCTCTGGCTCCTCTCCAAGCTTCTCAAAGGCAGAAATGGTCATGCGTATCCCTCGTCCCTGGTGCTGCCAGTGGCAATAAAGATAGAGAGGGGAGACACGAGGGGAGCAAGAGCAGTTCCAGTCCATTTGGCGACGGCCATGGCAGCAGGCCTCTGATGGGAGCCAAGTGCTGGACATGGTCCTGTCCTCCCGGCAGTGGCAGAGGAGACAATCCGCATTAGTGATGAGGATGGAGAATGGAGCACACGTCCATGACGGCCTGGAGGGGAAACCCAAATTGACATATCAGGAAAGGCTTAGTGGAAGAAGTGACCATGATATGTGCCTTGGAGACCAGGTGGAGTATAAGGGTGTGGCAGGTGAACTTACTAAACTCTGCTTCCTAAATATCTCTCAGAGTGTCCGCAGGATAAAGCCCAAATTTGACTTTTAAGGACTCCGTTATTCAGAACCCTTTGGTTACAAGTGAAGAAACCTATTTCAGACTTGTTCAAGCCGACAGGGGACTCTGCAGCCTCTTGTAATTAAGAAGCCTGGGATTACATGGGCGGCTTCAGGCACAGCTGGATCCAGCCACTCGGGCAGTGTTATCAGACATCTCTCTCTTGGTCTCTTGGCTCTGCTCTCTTCATCTTCATCCACTGGCAGGCTCTCCCCACATGGGTCTGATGGTCACCAGCCTGACCACTCCAGCAGAAAGAGGGCCCTTCTCTCCGAGGAGTTTCTGGATAAGTTAGCCTGGGAGTGGCTATCTATTTGTCTGTGAACCAATTCCCATGGTCAGGGGGCAGGCTTCTGATTGGCCAGCCCACCCCTGGAGCCAGGTGATGGGGTCAGCTCTCCCCAAAACACTTGGACTGGGGGTGGTGGTAGGGGGTTCTCAAAGGGAAGTTAGGGTCTGTTACCAGGCAAGGGGGAAATGCAGTGTGAACAGAAACTCAAGGCCCCTGTGAGGTCCCTTGGACCTACCCCTTCCTTTCCACCCATATTACCACCTCCCAGCCCCCCAGCCTTATATTCCTCTACTTCCTGCTCAGACTCATGCTCCAGCCATACTCAACAGCTTTCAGTTCCCTGAAACTGAAACCTTTGTATGGTCTGTTCCCCATGCCTAGAATATCCTTCCGGCCGCCTGGGTGGCCCCTGGTGAGCTCCTACTCACCCTTTAGGCTGGGCTTGGCCATCACTTTCTCCTCTCCAGGACCTTTCCCAGTTTCCCATAACCAAGTCCATGCCTTTCTCTTTTCCCATCAGCACAGTCTTTTTCTGTTTCCCCAACTTGACTGCAAGCTCTTTGAGAGGAGAGACTGTGTATTTCCTTCACTACTGTCTCCCCAGTGCCTGGTAGACACCCAGATACTTGGTGTGCAAATAAATGAACATGTGTGGGTGGGAAAGACTCTGCAGGCAGAGAAGAGCATGGGAAAGCTTAGGGATTAGCAAGGAGTTTGGTTTGGCCAGGGAAAATGTTTCAGGGGAATAGTTGTAGATCACAGCGGAATAAGTTGGGCCTAGACTTACAGTGTCGGATGCAGAATAGGATAGTTGTTAAGAGTATGACTCAAGTCGGGCTCCCTGAGTGTATCAGTTATCTATGGCTGTGTAACAAACACCCAAAATTTAGTGATATAAAACTCCCTTTTCTCATACTCATGGACTCTATGGGTCAGATATTTGGATGGGGACAGAAACAGCTTGTCTCTGGTCAGTGGTGCCTGAGTCCTCAGCTGGGAAGACTTGGAGGCTAGGGGTGACACAAGAGCTGGGAGCTGGGATCATCTGAAGCTTCACTCGCTCACACTCCTGGCAGTAGATGCTAGCTCTCGTGGGGCCTCAGCCGGGACTGTCGACCCAAACACCTCAGGTGGCATCTTCACGTTGCTTGTGGTGGCTGGATTCCAAGAGTGAATGTTCCAGCCTTCTGTGACCCAGCCTTGCTAGTCACATGTCTTCACTTCCGCTGTGGTCACAAGCCTGCCCAGCTTCAAGAGGAGGGCAGATAGGCCCACCTCCTGCCGGGTGAAGTGGCAAAGTCCACACTGAACAGGAGCCATGACCTGGCAGGTATCGCGACTGTCTT
>JAQZBX010037826.1:0-23633 GCA_029593785.1 Cabassous unicinctus | reverse complement strand
ACAGTAAAACACAAGCAGCAAGAGGGGGGATAAATAAATAAATAAATAAATAAAATCTTAAAAAAAAAAAATGTTCTTTCATGAGTTATAACAAATGTACTACAAAAATGCAAGGTGCTAATAATAGGGTGGTATATTGGAGGGAAATGTACCCTAATGTAAACTAGGAACTATAGTTAATAGTACAATTGTCATAGTCTTTCCTCAATTGTAACAAAGGTACCGCACTAATGCAAAGTGTTAAAAATAGAGAGGAAGGGTATATGGGAATGCTGTATATTTTACATGATTTTTCTGTAAACCTGTAATTTTTCTAAGTAAATTTTTTTTATACAATTGAGCTTTTTTTTTTTTTTTAAGATTTTGTTTATTTATTTATTTATCCCCCGCCCCCCTCCCAATGCTTGTGCTTGCTGTGTCCATTTGGTGTGTGTTTTTCTGTGTCTGCTTGTCTCCCTTTGTTGGGTCATCCTGCTACGTCAGCTCACCGCACCGCGCGGGCTGGCTTGCCTTCACCAGGAGGCCCCAGGAATCGAACCCGGGGCCTCCCATGTGGTAAACGGGAGCCCTATCAATTGAGCCACTTCCGCTTCCCTAAGTAAATTTTTTTTTAAAAGAGAGAGAAGAAGCGGCTGGAGAAAATGATGCTGGATGTAATACATGGTCCTAGATGGGATCTGGAATGGGAGGAGAAAAGGCACAAAGGGGTATTATTGGGACATATGAAAAAATTGGAATGTAGATTGCAAGCTTTATATCAATGCTAAATTTCTTGAACTAGATATGTGCACTTAAAGTGGCTACGTAAGTGAATATTCTTGTTCTCGGGAAATGTGCATGGCAGTATTAAGTATTCAAGGAGCATGATGTGTACAACCTACACTCAAGTGTTCAGAAAATGTGTTGATCAGTAGACAGATAGACAAATGGATTGGTAGAGTGATGTGACAAATGTGGCAAAATGATACAATTGGTGAATCTGGGTATCTGGGAAGGGGTAGCGGCATGCTGGAATTCTCTGTGCTGTCTACAAGAGACTCACTTCAGACACAAATAAATTGAAAGCAAAAGGATGGGAAAAATATTCCATGCAAAAAGTAACCAAAAGAGACCTGGGGTAGCTATACAAATATCAGACAAAATAGAAACCACGTTAAAAAAAAAATTGTTACAAGAGATGAAGAAGGACTTTCTATATTGTTAAAAGTATCAACCCAGCTGTCATCAGCAGCCCACAGATTTATCTTCAAACCTCCCTCTTCCTGTGGATGTGGGCAGAGTACATCCAGTCCCACCCCTGGCCCTACTGGAGAGCCCGCAATCATCTCATGCTGAACCAGAGCCCTCCCTAGGGTCCTTACAAGGGCACCATAGAGCTCTGGATTCTCGTTTCCACCCTGGCACCACCTGGCCTTGAAACCCTGGCCAAGTCCTTCTCCCTGAGACCTGGGTCCCCCCATATATACCTGAGAGGCTACCGCAACAGCCTCACGGCCTTCCCTAATGGCACCCCCTTCCCCAAGCAGGGTGTGAGCTTCCTGCTAGCCCAGGTTGGCCCCCAGGATTCCCACAGGCACCCTCACCGTGTTTCCAAGCCACCTCCCCTATTGAGCTGGAAGCTCCTCCAGGACAGGGAGCAATTTATCTCTGCATCCTTTCTGCCCAGCCTGGCCCTGAGAGGGGACTCAGAACTGCCTTGCTGGGTGGGTGAGTGAGAAAGTAGCTGGAGGAGGTGGCCTGACACACTAGGGATCCCAAGCACCCCCGCTCCATTTCCGAGACCCTCCATGTGATGTGATGGGTCTGCCCAGACTGCCAGGAGCCACGATCCACAAACACCATCCAGCGCAGGCACTCTGACCTCTCTGTCCCTCTTCCTCCTGCACGGCCACTGTGGCCCCCTCCCAAGGCCTCCTTTCCCTGCCCTCTGACGTCCTCAACATCAGAGCTCCCGGTCCTGTCGGGACTCACCCCAGCACAGCCTGGGAAATATCAATTTCCCAATCTGGGGCTGTTTCCCTGCCTGTAAGATGGGCACAGGGATTCCTACCTCATAGCCTTGTAGTGGTCAAATGAGAGCATGTATATAAGGTGCCAGGCATATAGCAGGATGTAGCCGTGGGTGCTACTTTTGAGGAATAAAAACACTTGGTAGATAAACTTTTCATAAGTCAAGAGATTTGGGTTCTTAGCCTACTCTTTCTTTCTTTCTTTCTTTCTTTCTTTCTTTCTTTCTTTCTTTCTTTCTTTCCTTCTTTCTTTCTTTCAGGAGTGTTTCTGACTTGTGGGAGTGTGGTAATGATAATTTTTTTTTAATTTTAAAATCATTTTTAGCTCCATATAATATTATGACAATGAATGTGAGTGCTAACATTATTTGAATTCCTATACATAAAAGTCACTGAGGAGCTTAGCCTATCTTTATGAAGGTGTCTCCTGAAGCACTCTGCAGGATTCAGAAAGACTGCGATGATGAATGGATGGATAGGTGGATGGGTGAGTGAATAGGTGGATGGATGGGTGGGTGGATAGATGGATGGGTGGTGAATAGATGGATGGGTAGGTGGATGGGTAGATGGGTGAATGGGTGGGTGAGTGGGTGGGTGTCTATATGGATGGGTGGGTGGAAGGTCAATAGATAGATGGGTGGATGGATGGGTCCTGTGACTGATATGTCCCACATGGGGACTCATCATATCCTTTGAGGCCTCCTGAAATTTTTATCCCAAACAAAGTGAGAGAGAGAGCAAAGAACAAGGAAATCTCATACACAGGAACACTGTCAATGTTATTTTACGGGAAGCGGGTGTGGCTCAATGGATAGAGCTCCCATTTACCATGCGGGAGGCCCCGGGCGCGGTGGGCTGATGCAGCAGGACCTCACAGCAAGGGGGAGATAAGCAGACACGGAAGAAACACACAGCGAATGGACACAGTAAAACACAAGCAGCAAGGGGGGGATAAATAAATAAATAAATAAATCTTTAAAAATATATATATATTATTTTACTACTATTAGTAGTAGTGGTGGCTAGCATTTATTGAGCTCTGTGTCAAGCACCAGCCAGCCATTCTATATAAGTTATGACATTTCATTCTCAAACATCCCTATGAAGCAGGTACCATTATTAGCCCTGTTTTACAGATAAAGGAACTGGGTTCAAGAATTTACCTACAGCCACACAAATAGAAGGGGATGGAGCCAGGATTCAACTCAGCCCTTCAGACCAAATAATGGTTCAATCATCATCATTCGTTCATTCGGCAAAGGAGCACAGAGCTCCATCTCTGAGCAGACCAGTGCCCGAGGGCCGCCCACAGGGTGAGGCTGGGGGTGGGGGGCAGACCCAGAGGCCCCTGAGTGAAGATGGCCCTCCTTCGGCCCGGGGCCCTGGTACTAGCAATCAGTCGTTGAACATGACTTTCCTTCTCTCTTTGATCCTGGCCATCTCTGACAGGCCTTTGAATAGGTTCTCAGGCAGAGAGGCTCTAGAGGGGGGCCTCATCCACCACCCCAGGATGAAAGGCTGTCTGTCCTGGTCCTGTCCTGAAGCCTGTCGTCACACACACGCATGCACACACACACACATTCACACACATACAAGACTGCCCCGCTGGGCTCTGATGGCCCTGGAGGATGTGAAGCTGCTGGCTGAACCCCTACAGCACATACAAGCCCACAGGGGCCCAGTGCTGGACTGGCCTGGCTCAGGGCCCACATTCCTGGCTCCCGGAGGCCAGGAGCTCATTAGAGCTTCAGGCTGATCACGGGGAAGGGCTGAGGGTCAGGGCTGTTTGTGACCCAAGGGAGGAAGGGGGGCTGAAGGACTCAGCTGGGGCCAGCAGCTCTTCTCCCCACTCCCTACCCCCTACAGCCCCAGGGGCCTCCAGCTCACTCACTGCTCCTCAAGGCTCTCAAAATAAATCAGGCTCAAGGCCCTTCCTGGTTTGGCTTCGTAGACTTGCCCAACTTCTTTTCCCCTTCCCCAAGGACTTTCCCACATTTGGGGCTTTGCACATGCTGTCCCACTGCCCGGAATGCCTGGGGATTCAGTGATAGGCAAATAAATAATTTCTTCCCAGTATTATAAGTGCAATGAGAAAAGAAAGTCCCAGCAAGTACATCAGAGGGAGCAGGTTCCAGATTGGGCCTGGGAGTGGCAGGGAAAGCTTTGCGTCTGGGTTTTGAAGCATCATTGGGAATTTGCTAAGAGAAAAGCTTGGGGAGGTTGTCCCACAGTTAGGCATATAGATGAGAGAATATGGGATGTGTGCAGGTTATTCCTGCCTCTGAGAGTCTACAGCTCCAGGAGGTGAGAAAGATGAAAGTCCATGAAGGTGGGCAGAGTACTCACCTGCTGAAGGATCACCATTGTTCTGTGTCAGATATTTCTGCTGCCCACTTGGCCGGACACAGTTCTGCAGGAGGAGAGACCACATCGAGCCTGTGAGCAGGCCCACCTTGCAGCCTTGAGCCAGGCTGGGGTCACCTGGGCTCCACCCAAAGTCCCAGCACCCTCTTCCTTCTAGGGTACCCTCCCTGCTGCCTCTCCCTCTGGCCACAGTCTGATCCTTGGCCACTGTCACCAGCTCCATTGCCCAGAGCAGCTGAGCCTTTCTCTTAGCCTCTGTCATTCAGAGACTCCCAGAGGACTCCTAGCAAGTAGCAAGTTCAGCCCCCCACCTGGACATATAAGCAAAGGGGCCCAGAGAGGGACTGAGACTTGCTCAAGGTCACACAGCAGAGTGCAGCGAATTCAGGACTAAGACTTGGTCTCCAGTCTCCCAGCTCAGGGCTGCCCCAGGAGTCTGGGTGGCAGCACAGCCTGATTTGGAGGAAAGGTCATGGGCTGAGCCCCACCTGCTCATGGCACACCCAGCCTAAAATCCTTCTAGACCCCTGCTGGTGCCTGTCTTGCCTCCTGCTGCTTCCTTCCTTCCCCACCCTTGCTCCTGGGCCATCCTCAGTAACTCCTTCCTCCTGAACTATGCCAGCCTTTTTCAGACCTCTTGCCTTTGCACATACTGGCCACTCTCACCAATAAATGCCACCTGTGTTTCATGACTCAGTTCAGATGATACCTACTCTGGAAGCCTTCTCCAACCACCCCCAGACTGCCAGGTTGCCCCTGGGCTGCCCTCTTTGGTGCATTATATTGTCTGGGTGGGCTCTGCAGTGGCGATCAAAGGCAGCACCAACCCACAGACCCTGGTGTGAGGCCCCTCTGGCCCCCGACCTGTCCCCTGAGAGGAGCATCAATTTTTCACTAGGGCCCATTCAGAGGCGCTGGGGCATCCGATCCTCTGCCCATGACACTGCCTGACACCCGAGCCCTGACCTCTGCTCTGGAGCTACGGGATGCAGTGGGAAGGCATCCTCCCAGAGACCTGCCCCCAGCCTGGGGATCTGGTGGGGAAGTGAATTCAGCCAGGCCAGCAGGCCGCTGCCACAGGGACATATGTCTAAGGGGCTGCTGGCCTCTTGCACAGCAGGGGCTGCCAAAGCCAGGGGCAGAACCAGCATTTTCATGACAGATCCAGGGCTGGGGGTAGTTAGAAGGGTGGTGAGAGGGTATAACTTTAAGGGCCATACAGAAGGAAAAAGCTATAAGATATACTTTTTTTTTCCCCCCTAAAAATAAGAACTAGACCATGCACAATTGCATTTCAAATTGATACAGGAGGCACTGATCTGTATGTATGTGCCCAGGCCTGGTTTGCCCTTGTCCCCACAACAACCCCCCCTGGTGGGGCTTCTTATTTCCATTTCACAGATGAGGAATCCTGAGGCACAGAGAGAGGAAGTGACTGATCCAAGGAGAGAGAGAAAGAGAGTGTTAGAGAGAGTTCACAAGACACAAGGAGACAGAGACAGAGTAATCCCTCTGTCACCCCCAGGATGTCTGCTCCCCTGACCCTGGGGGGCTCCTGCCCAGCCCTGGCCCACAGCCCATTCAATGGAGACCATGCCTCTCGATTCTTCCCTTCTCCAGGATCCTAACCATCATCTTTCCAGGCTCAGAACACTTTCACTCAATGACTGCTGTGACTAAGCCTCCCCCCCACCCCCCAAATGTGGCAGGAAGCCCAGGAGCAAAGAGCTATGGGGGTGGGGAGTCCAGAGTTGTCCCAAGTTCATGATGACCCCAAGTCGGACCCCTTGGCCCTTCCACAGCTGCAGGGTCTGAGCAAACCCTCCTCCCAGTCCCCGGGGCAGAGGGCAGCCCATCCTTACCTGGCCCCAGCTGCCCACCTTCAGCTGCCACCTGCGTGCAAGGCTCAGGAAGCTTGGGTGATGGGTCTAAGACAATCTGCAGACACAGTTTCTCTCTTCCTCTCTCTTGCTCCCAGGTTCTCTCTGGACGTCTCTCCAGGGCTTTCAGCTTTTCACTCTCTCTCTGGGTATCTCTCTGTCTCTCTGTGTCTCCATATGTCTCTGTATCTCTGTCTACCTCTCCGTCTCTCCCTTTTTTTCCTACCCAGGGCAGCTGTCCAGCCGGCACTGCCGGCCCTTCCTCCTCACTCCAGAGCCTTCTCCCAGGAGGCGGAGCCGAAGGGGGGCCCTCTGAGGTCTGGGACCCGTGACATCAGCTTGGGGGCGGGCTGTGCTGGGACCAGGGCGTCCAGAGGCTGTCCAGGGCTCTGTGTGAGCACCGGCCAGCCTGTGGGGGAGGCAGGGGCTCTGGGGTCTCTCTCTGCCCATGCTGCTGAGCAGCGTGTGACCTGGGTCTGGGGCCACCGTGCTGCCCCAGCAGCCTCCTGTCGTTGGCGATGACACTACCTGCTGTCACTGAACCTGGGCAGGAAACCTTGTTCTAGATCCCGACTTTGTTACTGATTTGCTGGCACCTCAGGCCCTGCATGCCCTTCTCTGAGCCTGTTTTTCACTCTGTAAAATGGCTGCTTGAGACTCTGAGAGGAAAACGGCCAGGCAGGGCATGGCCAATGGTGGAGTGCTGAGCGAGCCCCCAGCTTCTGGCCCCTTCTCCCCCTCCCTGTGCCTCTCTCTCCATTTAAACCTCTGCCCCAATCCACTGCCCAGGACTCCCCTCAGATGTGTATCCCTGAAGCTCATCAAATCAAGTAATACCCCCCCACCCACCCACACACACACCCTGTTCTGGGGGTGATGGTGAGTGTTGGTCTATAATCACCCAGGAAACATCCCCAAAGTAGCTGACTTGGAGCAACCCCATATTTCACATAGAAATTAAAGGGAAATTCATGATTTAAAAGAGAAGGGGAGTGGAAACAAATGACCCAGTTACAAAATGGGCAATAGATCTGAACAGACACCTCACCAAAGAAGAGATACAAATGGCAAATAAGAATGTGAAAAAATGCCTTAAAATATGTCCTTAGGGGACCACAAATTAAAACACCAGTGAGATACCACGACACACATGTTAGAATGGCTAAAATCCAAGCCACTGACAACAGCAAATGCTGGCAAGGATGTGGAGCAATAGGAATTCTCATTCACTGCCGGTGGGAATGAAAAATGGCACAGCCGCTTTGGAAGATAGCCTGCCAGTTTCTTACAAAGGTAAGCTTAGGTTTACCATATGACCCAGCGACTGCACTCGTGGATATTTACTCAAATGAGCTGAAAACTTATGTCCACATAAAAACCTACACATGAATATTTATAGTCACTTTATTCATAATTGCCCCAAATTGGAAGCAACAAAGATGTCCTTCAATAGGTGAATGGCTAAACAAACTGTGGTACAACCATACGATGCAGTATTATTCCATGATAAAATAATAATGATAATAATTTTTTTAAAGCTATTGAACTACAAAAAGACACAGAAGAACCTAAATTGCTAAGTGAAAGAAGCCAGTCTGGAAAAGTTACATAATTGCATGATTCCAACTATCTGACATCCTGGAAAAGGCAAAACTTAGAGATAGTAAAAAGATCAGCAGCTGTCAGAGGTTCACGGGGAGGGAGGCCAGGATAAATAGGTGGCACACGGGGCATTTTTAGGGCAGTGAGACTCTTCTGTATAACACCCAAATGGTGGACACATGACAATTCATTTGTCAAAACCCATATAACTGTGTAACACAAAAAGTGAACCCTAACATCAACAAGGGACTTTAGTTACTAATAATGTAACAATATTGGTTCATCAGTTGTAACAAATGTAGCACACTAATGCAAGATGTTAATAATGAGGAAACCGTGGTGGGGTGAGGGAGTAAATGGAAACTCTTTCTATGTTCTGCAGTTTTCTGTTAATCTAAAACTGCCCTAAAAATAAATTCTATTGAAGCTCTGAGAAAAAAAGTTTTGTAGCAAAAACATAAAATGATACTTTTATAATACAGATTATGAAATAAAACATACAAATCTTTGTAAATAAACAAGAAATGCTGATGAGAAATTTGACAAAGACTATAAGGATACAGTGTATGAAATAAAACGTACAATCATACCATGAAACAAAAATTATTTACACTTCCTAGCAATTAAATAACTGTAGTTTAATGTAGTAATGAAGTATTGTGTAATTTTTGTTATTAAATTGAAATCTGTAATTTTATTTATAATACCCACAGTTATATGGATACTTGGAAGTGGGAATTCATATAAATGTACACAACATTTCTAAAAGCCCGTGCTAGTTGAAATTTTAAAATTATAAAAAACTCTTTGACATGGTAGTTCTCTTTCTATGAATTTTTCTCAAGATTGATACATTTTACATAAAATGTTTATGAATCTATATATATGTTTCTGTTTTTAACTGGTTGCTCCACATAGTAGGTCTAATATTACTTAAAAACTGAAGCCAACCCAAATGCTTAAACAGTTTGAATCAATTGAGTACATTAAAATCATCCCTATGTTGGAATAAAATCTATCTAATAAAAACAATTCTTAAGTTGTCTACTTGAAGGTGGTTAAAATGGGGGTATACTGTATATATGCTACCACAATAAAATGTTTAAAAGTATGATAATTTTTAAATTAAAAAAGAGAAGGGGGGAATAAACACTTAGTGTTTGTTATTAGCACTGGCACAAGCAATAGCTCGGAGGCCCCTAACTGAGACGGGCACTTTCTTGTCACCACCCTTTGCCTACAACCACGTGGGCAGCTGCCCCCATCATGCCTCTCCAGGGACAGTCCTAAGCCCCGGCATTAGGGGACGCTCTTTTGTATCCCCAGCCTCTGTAGTGGTGTTGGTGGTGGGTGTCTGCAGGGAAGGGGAGGGGGTCCACAGGGACTAGCAAGGATCAGTGGCCCAACAGCGCCCCCTGCTGGGCACAGGCATGGATGGGTCCCTACTGCCACCTGATGGAGCAAGGCAGGGCATCCTGCCTCTCTGCTGGGGTCAGCAGGTGGGCAACAACAGTGCCTGGGGAGTGGGAAGGGGAACAGGTACCAGGCCTGGCTCTTCACTGGCCAAGTAACATCCCTCTGGCCTGGCCATGCTATGCTAGTAGCTGGGAAGGCACGAGCTGTGGAGTTAGCGTGGCTCTTTTCTAACTGTATAACCATAGACAAGTCTCACCTCTCCAAGTCTCAGATTCCTCATCCTTAAAATGCAGGGATAATATCCTCCTCAAGCAGGGCTGGGAGGGGGCGCCACCTCACGGTGGGGCAAAGCATCTGCAGCCTAGGGGCAGGGCGCTTGAGGTCCCGGGGGACAGCCGTGGCAGCTGTCAGGAGGCACCTGCTCCTTAGAGAGTGGGCCACCCAGGCAGCCTGACGGCCCTGACCCCTGAAAACCCCCAGCTGCTGCAATGCACCTCGACCCGGGGGTCCTGGCAGGAGTTGTTCTGAAATGGGGTCCCCACCCTTGAGCTTCCACCTGTCATTTCTACTTAGTATGTACCACACTGTCATCACCTCATTTCCCAAGCTCCCCGGGCTGGACGGGGCAAGTGGGGTCAGCCCTGCACGGATGGGAAAAATGAGACCCAGAGAGGGATATGGATGTGCCCGAGGCAATGGCCAGCAAGCTGTAGGGCCAGGGACAGGAGGCAGGTCTGAACACAAGCCCAGGGCTGGGGGAAGAGTGGTAGGAAAGTAGGGGTGGGAGGGGCGGTCTCCAAATGCTACAATCACTAACATCTACTCACCCACTATGTGTGGGCACCACACTGAGCACATCGTAATTCTTTTCTTTCTCTCTTTTTTTTTTTTCTTTTTGGAGGTACCAGGGATTGAACCCAAGACCTCATACATGGGAAGGAGGTGCTCAACCACTGAACTACACCCGCTCCCCAATGAGAGTTGGTTTTTTCATTTCTTTGTTTTTAGGAGGTACCACGGATATGGAAAGCAGGCGTTCAACCACTTGAGCTACACCCACTCCCCATGATTCACTTATTTTGCCCCCACCCACCCCTCCCTCAGTCTGATCTAGCATTGAGTCCTATATGCTCTACTTCTGAAATCCATCCCGTGGCTCCTCACTGCCATCCCCGGGCTTCCTAGCTCAAGCTGCCAGCATCTGCCTGGGCTCCCTCAACAGCCCACTCCCCACATCCACCTGTGACCCCCCGCAAGCCCATCTCTTGCCACAGCCCCCATGCGGTTGCCTCCGTTTCATCCAGTAGCTCGGGGCTTAGTCCCTCCCTTGCCTGGAAGGCTAAGAGCCCTCAGCAACCCCTCACTGTTGTACTGATAATTGTCTGTGCAACTTTTGTCATGGTCAGAGCATTTGCCTCCCTGCTAGTTTGTAGACAGTTTCAGAGTGGGGACTGTGACGAGGTCCCTGTATCCCTTGTGCCTAGAGCAGAGCTCAGCACAACGCCAGCCCTGTACAGGCTGGAGGAAGGAAGGAAGGAGGGAGGAAGGCAGGGAGGCTTCCAATTCTCTCAGGTCACTGAGGCACCCGGCAGGCAGAAGGGTCCAAGGTGACTCCCAAGACCCCTCTGACCAGAGAGCAATCACCCAGACCCAGGAAGTATTTTCCCCATCATCCCTTCTCCCCATAAGAACAGATGACACAGGAGGAAAACTTGTGGGATTGCAGTAACATTTATTCCGAGAAAAGAACAAATCTCCCGCCCCATCCTGCAGTGAAGCCCAGGTGGGAGGGGTGTGGGCCGGAGGCTCCACCCCCACTTCAAATGGCCACCCCGAGGTCCTCAGGAGCTGGAGGCGGCATCAGGCCAACAGAGCAGTAGCTTTCGCCACGTGCCCTTCAGTCCCAGACTGAAGACTCCATCATCACCTGCCTAGTCCCCAGGGTCCAGGGATCTCCTCCACAGCCAGGAACCAGCCTGGCCCACCCAGAGGGCCAGGGAGCAAGGGCAGAGGGGCTGAACCAGCTCTGTGTGGGGCGGCCCCCGGCCACCAGGCTGAAGCCCACACAGCCTGCCAATTGGTCCTGGTTTGCCCCTCCAGCCCAGGTGGACACGGCTGAGCCCCAGAGGCCCCAACCTGGCTTCCCCAGCCCTCACCTTGCTACTCCCCAAGAGAATTCGTCATTTGAAACACACATTGAGAAGTGGTGATTACATGAATACGTCTATAGTGGTACCTGTACAATGACACATAGAGAAAGGGGTATTGTTTTGCCCTTATTCAGCACTTATTAGTTGCTTGACAAACAAGAATCATTGGCCCCACTTTGCAGAAGGGGAAAATCGAGGCACAGGAGGTTTGAGTGACCTGCTCCTGGTCATACAGAGTCCCGG
This sequence comes from Cabassous unicinctus, assembly GCA_029593785.1. Lineage (NCBI taxonomy): Eukaryota > Metazoa > Chordata > Mammalia > Cingulata > Chlamyphoridae > Cabassous > Cabassous unicinctus. The sequence continues at coordinate 11,969 of JAQZBX010037826.1, read as the reverse complement.
CTCTGGGCCCAGTTCCCGAGCGGAAGTACCAGCTTGCAAGAAGGAAGCCTCTTCTCTCTGTCTCTCAGCTCCTGGTCCCCCACGTGGGCCAGGGCGGGACAAAGGAGCATAGCTGGCCTTGGAGCGAGGAGGCAAAGTCCAAGAATCCAGCACCTCCAGCCCGGACACTGGACTGAGACAGTAAGACGATACGGAGTCGAAAACAAGATTCCCAGAAGGAATTCCCAGGCAAAGCCACGGGATTTTGCATTCTTGAACTAACCGCACTTTTTCATTTGCTTCACCTGGTCTGGAAGGCTGAGAAGGGCACAGAAGAGACCCTAAGCCCGTCCCGGCTCCAACACTCAACGGGAAGTCTCCAAGAACACACAGCCAGTGCCAGCTTGCAAAATACCCAAATACAAGACACCCTCTTCTTCATCTGCCTCCAGATTTGTCCCATGTCCCTCCCCGAGTGGAATCAAAAATATACTCAGAAGACTCAAAGAACTGGAGTGTAAGAATTAAAAAAGGGATTCAGACTTTCACAGTTTTGAAAAAAAAAAAAAAACCTTTGTTAAAAATAAAATTTTTAAACAGAAAGAATATAAAACTTTGAGGACTGAAGGAATATTTTGGTCCAAGCAGCAAGAAGGGGGCTGTGTCCTCCTGGGCCGCGTTTTGAGGGGAATGTTGGCAAAGAGGCCTCTGGTTTAATGACGGATTTGTCTATCTCGTGCCAAGCCCAATGGATGACCTAACCTAGTGGGCCTAAGACCACCCCCAGCCCACCCAGAGTCCTTCTCCCAGGAAAAGCCTAGATCTTGCAGCAGAGGGGTTCCGGGTCCCCAGGCCCCTCCATCTGTCTGGCCCCCAACCCATTAAACCTGCTCACCCCTCAGGCATCAGGGCAGTGAAGGCAGGAGGAGTCACCCTTCCTGGTCACCACCACCACCCCCTCTCCAGGGCCTTAAACCAGAGGCTGGGAATGAAATCAGGTAGCTGCAGCCCCTCTGGGTGTCTGCTTGCAGAGAGCCTGAGAGCAGAGGTGCAGCCTGAGGCGGGTGCTGCGGGGGGGAAGGGCCCAGCTCCACCTGGGGCCTCGTGGGCATCATTGATTCATTTGGCAAATCTCTGCTGAACGAATACATGGACAGGTGAGTGGTCGGGTTCAGAGAATGAACAAATGTCACCTGCACGTTTCCCCAATTTCATGCCGAGCAGGACCCCAGCAGGAACCAAGAGTCCTTCCAAGGTGGCCGGAAAACCAGGTGTAGATGACTGAGAAAGTGAGGTCTGGGGGACAGGGGCAGGCCCGGGACACGAGGGGCAAGGATGGGGCTCGGGGACGCGGCAGCTTGTGTGTAAACAAGTGGCATCTTGGCACTCCGTCGGCACACAGCAGGGCCTTGGGAAAATGTCTTCAACGGATACAGCCCCTTAGCAGTGGTGACAGGCTATTTTAAATCTCAGGCAAGAAGACTCCTCCAGAAGGGAATGCTTTGGGGTCCTCAGGTCAATGAGGCCCAGAGAGGAGCAGGAACCTCCCAAGGTCACACAGCGAGTCAGTGGGAAAGCTGAGAAAAGAGCCCCGTGTCCTGGCTCCCAGGTTAGCCCCTGGCCTGGCAGGAACATGCAGACGGTGGTGAGAACGGTCAGGAGTCGGGGCCCCGAAGGCAGGCAGGTGTCACACGGCCATGAGGGAGGCACTGCTGAGGACGCGCACGGCCACTGTGCCGGGCAGGTCGCTGGGTTGCCGGCTGCTGCGGTCTTGGAGGTGGAGGGTGTGCAGGGCCTGGAGGTCATCGGGATCAGCCTTCAGGTGCACCTGGCCCAGGAACTCATCTTTCAGGACGTGGTGGTTCCAGATCTGGGAGGAAACACAGGAGCATGAGAGGGGCCATCTCCAAGACCGGGGGGCATGTGCTGGGGAAGGGGATCGGGAGTATGTGGATGTGGGCTGGGGCAGGGGGCACCAGGGCATTGAGCCACTTCCTGCAGTGCTAGCTTGGCTGAGGAAAAGGAGCCCGGGGCTGCCTCTATTCACAGTAAATGCTGAGCAAGGCCATGCCCACTTCTGGAACCTCAGTGTCCCCATCTATCAAGTGGGAAGATGACCCCAGAGCTCCCTTCCAAATATAAAGCCAATGAATCTGTCATCACCAGCTCTGCTATTGACCTTGGTGACCTAGTTTCCCATCTTTAATGAGGGTTGGATCCACTGCTCTCCTAAGGGTCCTTCCAGCCCCAACATCTATGAGTCTGTGATTTGATCCAGTGGGACCCAGTGCTAGGGAAACCTGGAAAATCTACCATGGTTGACCTGAGGACCTGAGTGTTTGTTTACAGGTGGTTTCTCACCCTCAGAGATGCTGGCCTGGACCTAGGGCTCAGAGGCTCCCTGCTAATGAATTCAGAATCATTGTCCACCAAGCACCATGGCCTGAGAGGGGAAGCAAGCCCCGAGCTCAGGGTTTCTGGCTTCAAATCCTTGCTCGAGGCTCTTAGGGAATAGCCACAGCACACACCGTCTCAGGCACAACTTTTCCGGATGGGCCCAGTGACAGGGGAATTTGAGGAGCAACTACTACAGCTCTCAGGCAAGGTCAGCAGAGAGACCACTGTCCCTGGGTCTCTGAAACCTGAGAACCTGCTGGGTCTTGAAGTCACAGCACTCCAGAGTTGGGCTAATCCACTCACCCACCCTACAGATGGTGCTATGGGTTAAATGCGCCCCAAAGACATGTTCAAGGTCTAACCCCTGGTCCTGTGACTGTGACACTATTTGGAAATAGGGTATTTGAATTATTGGTTAGAATGAGGCCAAAGAGGATTAGCCCAAATTCAGTATAATTGGCACCTTATAAGAAGGGGAGAGGAGAGCGATGGGGACACTGGGAGAAGGCTGTGTGACACTGAGGCAGAGGGAGATGTGATGCTGCCACCAACCAAGGAATGCCGGCTGCCCACTCACCACCAGAGCTAGAAGGAAAGAAAGGGTTCTTCTCTACGGGTTTCAGGAGAAGCACGGGTCTGCTGACACTTTGAGTTTGGATGTCTAGCCCCCAGAACTGCGAGATAATAGAGCTCTGTTGTTTTAAGCCACCTAGATGGGGACTCTGGGGCTCCAGGAGGGGCAAGCAGAGGAATCCCCAGGCCAGGCTGTGAGTCCAGCGCAGAGTGAGAGCCAGAACCTGGGGCATCTGGGCTCCCGTCAGAGGCTCTTCCACCTGGGCCCTGGCCCTCTGAGTAGGGAAGCCTGAGGCAAGGGCCCAGGAGGGGCCCTCAGACAGGTGGGCTCACCTGGACAGTGATGGGCTGGCCTGGCTTCTTGCGGTAAAAGATGCCTTTCACATCATAGCCAGGTGTCGAGGTGCCTTTCTGAATGGCTGAGCGGACCTTTTCCCCTTCACACTTGATGATCACGTAGGAGTTGGCCCCTAGAGAGAGGAGGTGGGGATGGGGTGAGGGCATGGGTTAGAGCAGGGATCAGATTAGACAGATGTTTGGGAGGCGAGATGCCCACCCTCCCCCTGGCTCAAGTATTCAGGAGAAAGGGAGACCAGAGCCTGGCCTATTTCAGGGTCACCTAACTTCCAGAGATGGGCAGACCGATAGGAGGGGGGCCCCTGGTAGTCTCTGGCCTCCAGGCCTTTAGCCGTGCTGTTCCTTCTGCTCAGGGCACCCTTCCCACTTTCCCCACTCCACAAGGCTAATACCTCCTCAGCCTGGAAGAAGCCAACTCCTCCAGGAAGCCTTCCCTGAACTCTCCTTCCCAGTTGTCTGTTCCTGTATCTGACTACCCCACTGAGAGCAAGGTGGAGCCTGTTCTTCTCTAGGGGCCAGCATCACCCCAGGGCTGGGATTAGAGTGGACATCGGGAAAGACTGGTTGAATCAATGGGTGACAGCAGGGGAGCTCTGGAGGGCTGAGTGCCGGCGACTGGGGGAGAGGGCACAGGGCCACCTGTGTGGGGAGGAGGGTCAGAGGTTTTCAGGGGCTGGACCAGGGCAAGCTCACCTGTGGGGGAGTCCTTGAGGCCGGCAGCCCCCAGGACGTGCACCTGGGTCACCAGCTGGGGGTAGCCGCACAGGGAGCTCCAGCAGGAGTGGGGGGGCTCATCCAGGCGCAGCTCCCTGGAACAGGGCAGGGGAGAGGAGGTGGGGAGTGATGAGGGAGGAAGGCAAGGAGGGAGCTCCAGGAGTGAGAGGGGGGAAGCAGGATTCATCCAGGATCTCTTGTCCTGGGCAAATTGCCATGGGCAGTCCCCAGACATCCAACCCCTGGGGCTGCCAGCTGTTCTACCCAGCATGCCCCGTTCTCCCCAAAGATGGAAGCAATTTACTGAGCACCTACTATGTGCCAAGCCCTCTGCTGGGCTTTACAGGTACTTTTTTTTTTTTTTTAAAGGAGGTACCAGGGATTGAACCCAGGACCTTGTACATGGGAAGCCGGTGCTCAACTACTGAGCTACATCTGCTCCCCAATGAAAGTTAGTTTTTTCATTTGTTTGTTATTAGGAGGTACCGGGGTTCAAACCCGGGACCTCGTACATGGGCCACTTGAGCTACATCCACTCCTCTGTTATAGGTACTCTTTCTAACCATCACAAAGCCTTGGGAGATAGGTAACTATGATGCCTATTTTATAGATTAGGAAGTACCAGGCTCACCCAGGTTTAGGGACGTGCCCCATGACTGGAAAGCAGTAGAGCAGGGACCAGTGGGTCCCAGCCCCATCTGACTCCACCACAGAGCTGCCTCCCAGGTCTGGGCTGTGTGTAGGGCCCATCCACCCTGTCCTCTTGGGGGCACTGAATCTGGGCGGCAGGCCAAGGTGGGGATGGCAGTGTGAGACCCACAGGGTCTGCACCCCAGCAAGGATGGGAATAGTTTCTTCTGTTGAAGCCCACAGCCAGCCACCTATGGGACAGGGGGTTATGAGGTCAAGATCCTAGGCCTGGAATCAGACAGGCTGGGTGGCCCAGCCCGACTTCACCCGTAGCTGCATGCACTTGGACAACTGGCCTAACCTCGATCCCAAATTCTCCTCTGTAAAATGGAATAGTCAGGTCTCCCACTCAGGAGCATGGGGAAGATGAAACGAGATGAAGTGAAAGCTTCTTTATAAACTGTGAAGTGCTGTGCCCACTTGGGTGGGCACTGGTGTCAGCCCAGGGAGGCTGAGGGCTCCATGCCTCGAGCAGACACTGAACAGCTCTGGGCTGTGGATCCCAGGGCAGGGGGTGGGGGGCATGTGCACTGTGCCCCCGACCCCTGCCCCGCACCTGCAGTTGGAAGGCACGTCAGTGAAGACGCGGAGCAGGAAGTCACCCTTGTGGCCTGGCTCGAAGGTGGTGGGGATGATGACGTAGCGGCCCTCGGGCTGGTCGGTCCGCAGGAAGACGCTGCGCGAGTTGATGTAGATGGAGCTGGCAGCCTTGTGCTGCAGGCTGTGCATGCGGTACTGGCGGTTCTCCTCCACCTGCGGGCGACGAGGGAGCTGGGCCACACGGGGCTCCCCCGCTCCCCCACCCCAGCCCCGTGGTCCCCTGGCCACCATGCAAATGGCACAGGCATCCATTTAGAGGAAATGCCCAGAAGAGGCAAATCTATAGAGAGAAAGTAGATTAGTGGTTGCCTAGAGCCGGGAGAGGGATGCACAGAGAGCTGGGGGTGACAGCAAGCGTCGGGGTTTCTTTTGGGGGTGACGAAAATGTTCTAAAATTGACTGTTGGGAAGCGGGTGTGGCTCGATCGATAGAGCTCCCGTTTACCATATGGGATGCCCCGGGTTCACTTCCCGGGACCTCCTTGTGAGGGCAGGCCAGCCCGCGCGACACGGTGGGCTGATGCAGCAAGACCTCACAGCAAGGGGGAGATAAGCAGACACAGAAAAAACACACAGCAAATGGACACAGCAAACACAAGCAGCAAGGGGGGGATAAATAAATAAATAAATCTTTAAAAAAAAAAATTTGTTGATGGTTGCACAGCCCTGTGAATATACTAAAAGGAATTGAATTGTATCCTTTAAATGGGTGAAATGTACAATATGCAAATTATCTCTCAATAAAGCTGTTTAAAAATAAAAGGACTGCAGGAATCCCTCTGTTGACAGTGTCCATGGGATCCCCAAGCATCACAACAGAACCAGGAGTCGCGACCTGCCCAGGTCACAGAATGTACCCATGAGAGGACATCGCCAGCTGTCTTGTCACTCTAGAAAAAAATACCCCAAACAAGTGCCACGATATGCTCTAGTCACATTAGTGAAGGTCATGGCATGTCAGAATCACAACAAAGTGTCACCACACATGAGAACACATGGATGGATCAGCACCATGATGTGACAGCTGTCATGACGTGACCGAGCACATCGAGTGCCAGGGACTCAACACAGAACTCTGTCCAGGTACCTCCCCCTTGTGCCCAGCAGGGCCTCCAATGGGGTGTCCTGGGGCTACAGGAGCTCGGAGGGGCTCAGAGCCCTGGGGAAGGGGGCAGCCAGGAGCCCACCTGGCAGCCAGGGCCTCCCAGAGACTGTATGGGCCACAGCAGTCTCCCTTTCCTCATCCACCCGCAGGGTATGGGGCAGAAGGAAATCAGGCTGAGTGCTCCCAAAGAAGCCAGCCCCGGGGAAGGCTGGGCCCTCTGCCCATGCCGCACGCAGGACCCCCACCGCGGCCTCCCATGGCATCGCCCCATGCAGCAGGGGCAGCTGGGGTGGTGTCGGTGACCATGAAGTTCTAGAGGGTTCTCCCCCAGGCCCGGGCAGCCCCGACTCCAGCTCCCTGGCTCTCTCACCAGAGCAGGGGTCTCAGCTGGCCTCACCTTGTAGATGTCAAAGCCAATGGCCAGGTTCTCGCCCTTGCCCTCCCGGCGGGAGGACCGCTTTGGCCGCTGCTGGATGCAGATCAGCACCTCATCCTCCGGCTTCTTAACATCAAAGATGTACTGCAGGTATGGCCCAGAAAGAGACACCGCAGTGAGACCACGATGAGGACGGGCTCCCTGGCTCCTGGAAGGTTGGACTCCAAGGCCAGGCTCCAGCTCAGCCACTTCCTGGCTATGTGAGCTTAGTCACATCACTTTCCCTCTCTGAGCCTCGCTCTAAGATGGGCCTAACAATTTCTGCCCTGCTGAGAGTTCTGACGATTCGGTGAGATAGCGGACGCTTAGCTCGGAGCCCAGCATATAGCTTGTGCTCAATAAATGCACGCCAAGCAGTTGTCCCCATTTGGGTTGAGGACTATTATGGCTTGAATTGTGTTTTCCCAAAAGATAGGCTCACATCCCAAGCCCTGGTCTCACGAAGGGGATGCTATTTGGAAACAGGATCCCTGAAGACGTTATGAAAGCTGAGGCCATGCTGGACAATAGTGGGCCCTGAGCAACACCACTGGTGTCCCTGGAAGGAGAAATGCGGACACAGAGTGGGAAGAAGCCACGTGGCAGGCAGAGACCGAGTCATGCCCCTGCCAGAGCCCTATGAGCTTCAGAGGGAGCCTGGCCCTGCAGGCATCTTGATTCAGGCTTCTGGCCTCCAGGGCTGGGAGGCAACAAATTTCTGCCCATCCACCCCCACCGCACAGACGGGCGCACCGAGGCCAAGGAGGGGCAGGGACGTGCCCACAGTCATGCAGGAGGGCGGAGGGGGCCCTGCGGCCGCTCCAGGGTGCCAGGGCGGGAAGCCGCCCACCTGCGGGTTCTGGAAGAAGGTGTCCTTGTGGTTGACGCAGCCCCCGCTGCGGTTCAGCTGTGGGTCCCCATGCTGCGTCCAGGCGCCGAGCAGCCGGGCCTCCTCCCACGTCTTATGGATGCTCAGGTAGGACGTGTTCATCAGGCGGCACTGGATGATGTCGGTGAAGTAGCGGCACATGTCCTCAAAGGTCATCCTGCACACAGGGGGTTCTGAGCAGGGCACCCCTCGCCCCCCCATGGCCTGCTTTTGCTCTACATGCTCAGAAGCCCACGGCCCACACAGCTAGCACGGGCATGGCACCCCATGGACCCCTAGCCTCCCTTTTGGCCTCAGTTTCCTCCTTTGTAAAACAGGGCTGAGTCCAACAATACTTGCCTACCTCACAGAGGAGGGTAGGAATGAAGGGATGCAACAGAAGCATTTGTCACATCTTCCGACACACCAAAAGAGCTTGGTAAAGCCTGTCTGTTAGGATTATTAGCAGTATTAAAAACAATATGCACGGCCCTCTACAGTTTATAACCTATCATATTCCATGCTCTCGCAAGCATGGAATTAACTGGTGGGTGGGAGTGCCTCGGTAAACATACCGCAGGGTTCAGGTGCTGCTACGGTCATGGTGTACTGTGACCACCTCCAGGAGCTGGGGCAGGGGTGGGGGGAGGAGTTGAGCAAGTGCCAGCACACAGGAGAAAGGCCGAGCAAGAAGCCTTTCCACGACCAGGGTTTTCTGTTACTGTTTTCATTCAGCTGTCCCCTGGGCCAGACTGGAGAAAGGAGACTCCCTCTCAGAAGCCCAGAGCCAGAGGGCCCGGGTGACCCTCCCACCTCCAGAGAGAGCCTCATGGGATGCCAGGACCACTGCCATCTGTGCCTGGCCCACAAAGGGGGCACAATGTGGGTTGAATGTATGAAGGAAGGAAGGATTGAATGCAGGAGTGGTTATCTGGCTCTTCAAGCCAGGCTGCCACTAACCACCTCCCACCGACTCATACACACGCACCCAGGCTTCCTCCTCTGGCCTCTGGGCTGGGTCTCTCCTTGCCCACCTGGGGCCTACTCTGCACCCCAAGTCTAGGCTCAGGAGGTAGCTCTTCCACAAGGCCTCCTTCTCCTCCACTGCCCCCTCCCTACCCACTGGCATTACCCCCATCATGCCCACTGCCCTCTGGTCAGTCCCCCCACTCACGGGCGTCCTGGCCTACTTGCCAAAGCAGCCCAGAGCTCCCTCAGGTGGGCAGAGAGAACTACGGGAATGAAAGGGACATGACTGCCCAACCCATTTTACAGAGGAGGAAACTGAGGCTCAGAGACATGACATGGCTTGTCCAAGGCCAGCCAGCAAATTGGTGATGGGGCATTTGCCAGAGCCCTGGCTCGGGACTCCCCATCCAGTGCTCCCTGCCAGCAGGCCCTCCTGGCTTCACAGGAGGCCCCTCTCTTGGCCCTAGATGCCCGCGGCATCGGCACACTCACCAGAACTCGCCGTCATCCTGCACAGTCACGCCCATCTTCTCCCGCTCACTCTTGCTCACTTTCTTCCACTCCTCTGAGCTGGTATACAAAACCAGGGGACGGGAGAGAGAGGGACATAAGAGGAGGGACCCCACCAGGGCAGCTCAGCACCAGGCCTCCATCTGTGGGTGTGGTTAGGGGAACCCAGGGGTCAAAGAAGCCCTGTCTGCCCCCCTCCCCCTGTTACTGTAAGTCACCCCCATGCCAGGGGGCTGGAGGTCTGGGAGCAAAGCTGCAGGTCAGAGGGCTCCTTCACTGGGGGCCTGGGGCTTCCCGGCCTCACCTGGGGCCATGACCAGGCACAGAGCTGTCACCCCCATTCACTCACCCCTCGGGGCCTCCCTTACCCAGTTCACTTGCCAGACAGGTCTCTACGTCCTGTATAGGATTCAAGCTCATCCCCACCTCTGGGCCTCTGCCCCCCCAACCCACCATCCCATATACCGACTCCTAAGTAAGTGTCCCCTTTCCTCTCTTCCTAGTGTCATCCTCCCCCCAGATCCTCCAAGGCTCAGCCCAGTGCCGCCTCCTCCAGGAAACCCAGCCCTAAGCCCGCCCAAGCCCTCACCCGGGGGCCCACCCAGCATGCACCCCAGCCTCACGTGTCGCTCCAGGGCCCGTTCCACTCCCGCTCGCCCCAGGGGTTGCGCAGGCGGATCATGTCCAGCTTCTCCGACTTGAAGAAGGCCAGCAGGCCGTGGCCCAGGCGCACCTTGCGCACGTCGGTGACAGCATATGCGTGGCCCTTCACCAGGCCACACGCCAGGCGGGCCTCCATGTCTGCCGCCGTCACCGCCTGTGGGAGGATACGGGGGCTCAGCGACGCAGGGCTGGGCTGGAACCCAGACCCGGTGGGACACATGCCCCCTACAGGACGCGACTGGAACTGCAGCCCCTCACAAGGTGAGACCTTGTTCCTCTCTCCACCCCGGGGAGGAGACAGTGGTCTGGGGGAAAGGAAGGTACCTGCGTGGGGTCAGCCCAGTGGTGTGCTGGCGCCACCTGGGACTGGCTCAGCTGGCTGTTAAATATTCAGGTATTTTGTGAGCTATGTTTTAAAAGGTTCGGAGCTTGAAATCAAGCCATGGTGGGAGTGTCTACACCCCAGAAATCAGCAAATGCTACAAATCAGGGCTTTTTATTTTTATTTATTTATTTATTTTTGCCCAGAGAGCCAGTTTATCAGCACACCACTGGGTTGGCCAGGCCTGGGTTCAAAATTCTGCCTTCACTTAGCCCCAGCTTTCTCATCACAAACCTGGGCAATTAACAAAATAAAAAGACCCTCAGAAAGACCCCAGCCCCGTGCCAACAGGCAATAGTGACTCCCTCCCCTCTTCTAGTTGCCCCTTAACCTCTCATGCTGCAAACCTTGACTGAGGGACCCTCAGATAAACAGACACCCATTGCCCCAATACTAGATGGCTGGAAGAGGGGGCTATTGACCAAACACAGCTGGAAAAGCATTTCCTAGCATAGGGACTTTGGGCAGGGGGGCCATGGCTTGGGCTTCCTAGCACTGGGGAGGGGGGTGCACCCTCCAACTGCTCCCCTCCCCCCAGGAAGCTGAGGCTCTGGATTTATGAGCTGACCTGGGACACCACAACCATCTGCCACCCCAGTGAGGGTCAGTGAAGACGGGAGGCCAACTCTGGGGTCTGATCCTGGGTTCTCACCTTGATCGAGGCACTGATGAGACCTCCCCGGCTGTGCACCTTCAACACACGCTCAAAGAGCTGGCTCCGCTTGGCCTCATCGCTGGCAAAGTCACCCTCGATCAGGTCGATGGGCTCGGAAACACCGCCGGTGAAGTCCACCAGCGCGTCCGCCGTGTTGCCTCCGTCCAGAGCCTGGTAACAGCCCGCCAGCCTGGGAGGATGTGGAAAGAAGTCCCAGTTCATGTTCCCCCAGCTGGTCGAAATCCTTCACCTTATAGTGGAGACTTGAAACTCAGAGAGGTCAAGCAACCTGCTCAAGGTCACGCAGCTGGCCACAGCAGAGTCAAGACTAGAACCCAGGTCCCCCTTTCCCAGACCAGCAATTGTCCCACTGAACCACACCATTTTATTGCTCAAATTCTCCTTAGCCCTAGTGGCCCATCTTCAAAAATCAGCTGTCCAACAACCTGGCAATTCTTTTCAAAAGCATTAGTGCACATATCGTTTGACACATCGATTCTGGATGAATGGTAGTATTTATAACAATGCAAAACTCGAAGCAACTTAAATATCTAACAACAGTGAATGGGTTGAAAGAAATAATACTACATCTATATCCTATGGAACATGAAGCAGACACTGAAAATGCACTGCAAAAGAATTCCTGTGAGGGGAATCAAAGATTCTGTCCCAGACGGGGGAAAAGGCAAGATGAGAAAAGGGGCAGAAGCGGGGAAGGTAAAGGTTGTAGCCTCGTAAGGCAGGGTTGTTTGGGGTCAGACCCTGAACATCACCCCTGCTCGAGACTCTGTCAGGGGAAAAAAAGTCTGCGGGAGCAAAGAAAGGAGCCACTAGGGCCAGAGGCAGAAAAAGAGATGGAATCATAGGGGGCCAGGGTAAGTGGGGGGATCCAGGGACTCGAGGTGCTTCCTGGGGTGGAGGGAATGCAGCTGCAGTGTCTCCCCCTTCCCTCTTCCACCCCAGCTCCAGCCGTGGCCTTTTCTTTTCATCCCCCTTCCTCACGGGAGAAGCTGTGGCCCTGGCCATGTCATCGTGTCCCTGTGTCCCCTGCATGTTCCCCACCCTCCACCTCCCTCCCTTTGCGCGAACCCCG
>JAQZBX010037825.1:0-23631 GCA_029593785.1 Cabassous unicinctus | reverse complement strand
TTATCAATTGAACAAGATAAATTACATTTTATTTTTATCTAATATTTTACAGCAAATATGGTGTAGATTTTCTTCAGGTCCTTATTTATTTTAAGAAACACATGAATTAAAACTTAAGAAGGCTTATTGCTCCCAGAATATGTTTTATATCATAACGAATGATGAACATTCCTATCTGGCCTTAACAAAATAATACAGCCCTTTGGGACAAAGATGCAGCCTAGTAATCCAGCACTGGAAGCCAAGATTTAGAAGGGCTCCACAGCTGCCATGACCTTCCCCTTGGTACTGTGGTAGACAGGAAGGAAAGTGACCCAAACACTGCAGAACACCAACATGCTGAAAGTCAAAAACTTGGCTTCATTAAAGGTGTCAGGCAGGTTCCTGGCCATGAAAGCTAGAGTGAAGCTCCATGGGGTCAAGCAGCTCAATATCCCAGGACACAATAGAAGGCAGTCACTGAGCCCTTGTTGCACTCAATAATGATATAGCCATGCTCAGAATGTGCATCTTTGTCAATGAATGGGGCAGAGGTTCCCAGCAAGATTCCACAGAGGGCTATCTGGATCAGGGAGCAAATGGGAATAACAAACTTAGGTGACCCTGACACCAAGTACTGCCTCATTCTTCTCCCTGGTGCAGTGACCTTGAATGCCAGAACCACAGTGATTGTTTTGCCCAAGACAGTGGAAACAGCTACAGTAAACACAATTCCAAATGTGATTTGTCGGAGGATGCAAGTGGCTGTGTTAGGACGACCAATGAAGAGTAAGGAGTAGAGGAAGCAGAGGGTGAGGGAAATGAGCAGGATATAGCTGAGAGTCCTGTTATTGGCCTTGACAATGGGGGTGTTCCAGTGCTTCACAAAGACCCCAAGAATAACAGCGGTGAGGAAAGAGAAGCAAAGAGCTGTGCAGACCAGAGCCATCCCCAAAGGGTCTTCATAAAACAGGAAGGTCACTGTTTTTAGAGGCAGCGATTTATCTCACTGTTTGCATATTGATGATTTGGACATTTCACACACTCATCCATATCTGGTGAGAAGAGCAAAGTGTCATCAACTCAGGTTTAGTAATTTTCTCTGACTCACAGGACCCCAAAAATATCCCATTGGCCAATTTTAGACAAATCTGTCCAGCTAGCGTTGAGTCTACATAACACTGTTTAAATCTGTTTGGCTTTCTTCCCCATTTTTTCTCTTAGACCTCTGGCCTTCTTTTAGATGTTCAGACCTTCAATTGGATAACAGTTGAATTTTCATTCATTGTTGAGCTTTCATTCTTTTAAAAAATATATATATTTATTGATATATAAAATACACTAATGAAAAGGTACAAATCATAAATGCAGTGATTAATGAATTATGAGGAAGTAAACACATGGATAATACCACACTGGCCAAGGAAGAGAACATTATCAGCCCCACAGAAGCCCTTTCCCTAATGCCTTCCAATCAATTAAACTCCCACATCTCTAAAGAAACTACCTTCGAGATTTCTAACCTCATAAATTAGTTCTGCTTGGGTCTTTTTAATCTAATATTATGTTTCTGAGATTCATCCATGTGAATTTAGATATATTTCGTTCGGTTTTAGATATATTTCATTTGCTTTTAAAATATTTTTGTTATTTTCTTTTTATAAAGACACGATGTCCACCAGATATACATTTCCTCTTCCTTCTGCCCCCATCCCTTAGCAACCTCTATTATACTTTCTCTTTCTAGGGATTTGCTATCTCAAGACGGCTCTTATAAGTGACATATACAATATTTTTCATTTTTCATTCTTGCTTATTTCAAAGAGCATAATGTGTGCAAGTTTCTTCTTTGTAGCAGCACATCTCATAAATTCATTTTTACTTGTGGTTAAATAATATTCCATTACGTGTATGTACCACATTTTGTTTATCCATTCATTTGTTGATGGACATTTGGGTTATTTCATCCTGTTGTCTACTGTGAATTGTGCTATATAATATAGTGATCTTTGTGGTTGTGAAGTGGTATAATCCATTGAATTATATTGCTGAATAGAATTCAATTATATTAACACATCTTTTATTTATCCATTCTTATTGGTGTAATATATTTGGATTTTTTAAGGGTTTTTGTTATTATAAATAATGCTGTGAGTGTCTTTGTCTGGTACAGGTATAATGCTATATTGCTGGTCATATAGTATTCAAATATTCACCTTTGCAAGTAATAACATACAGTTTTCCAAATGGTTACTACAATTTATACTGTGACAAGCAACATGAGATTTCCAGTTGTTCCATATTTTCTCCAATACTTAACATAGTAAGTCTGTTTAATTTTAGCTGTTTTGGAGAATATTTTTTTTTATCTATTTCATTATGATTTTTATTTGCAATTTTTTTGTGACTAATTGATCTGAGCAGTGTCTCATATCTGCATTGCATATTTGGAAATATTTTTGTATAAGAAGCCTGTTCATAAGCCATGCCTTTCTTTAATGGGTTTTTGTCCATCTTGATTTTTGTAGGAGTTCTCAATATATTTTAGATGTGATTTTTTTTTTTGGTTAGATCTATTTTAAATATTTTTTTCCCACTTGGTGACTTGATCTTTCAATGATGAACAGAAAATAATAATTTTAATATAATTACATTTATTAAATTGCTCCTTTAAAGTTGATTCTTCATCTGTCATGTTTAAGAAATTTTTGCCTTCCCAAGTTAAAAATTTTCTTCTCCTTCATGTTCCTTAATGATTTCTTATTTTTTCATTTAGAACTACTATATGCCAGATAATGATGTCTTTATATGACCATTTGGTTTCTGTATTTGCCGTTTGGTTCCTTTGATTATATTTTTTGTCCTTGTGCTGAAACCACAACATTGTGACATTAAAAGAATTAAAGCAGGTAGAATAATTCCTCCTATCCCATTCTTGGTCTTTAACTTTGTCTTAGCTACACTTTTCTTTTTTTTGTTCTCAGGTGCATTTTTTAATAGATTGTAATTGCCACAAAAAGTTGGCACTATGATGACAATTGCATAGAATCAATAGAAGAATTGGAAAGTACCAATGCCTTTACAATACTGAGGTTTTTCATCCATGGACATGGTATATCCCTTGTTGTATTATCATCTTCTTTAATTTTTTCTCAATGTTCTTCTAAAATTTTATTATCAGAAGTTTTTCCAAACTTTCCTAGTTTTATTTATAGGCATTTCATTCTCTCAAGATGTTATAAATGTCATGTATTAAAATTTCATTTTAGAATGCCCTGTGACTGCCATATATACTTTTAGAAGTTTGTGTATTAATCCTGTATTCAGACCACGAAACTTAGTTTATTAAATCTTCCAGATTTAATAAATTACACAATAATAACAGTTCAAATAAAGTCAGTTCTATTTTACACTTTCCAATAATTATTCCTTCCACTTCTTTTCTTGCGAATATTGCATTGGACATGGCCTCCAATGTAACATTTAGCAGAAGTGGCAATATTGAACAGTTTTTCTCATTCTTGATCTCTCAGACCTGAAATTTCTTTCAGTATTGCACCATAAAATTTGATGTTTTCTCTGGTTTGTTGTAAGTATCCTTTAAGGGAATGAAATGTTTCCCTTCTATTCCTAATCTGATAATGAATGTTTTTGTTTTAAAATCATCAATGGGTATTGAATTTTATTAAATGTTTTCCTGCATTTATTTATATGATTGTTTCTCCTTTTCAGGGAGTTCATATACTGAATTACGTTGCATAAACCAAACTTTGTCATACTAAAGCCTCTTTATAAAATATAGCTGGATTTAGATTTTGGATTTTTTTATATATATATAAGTGTGTGTTCAAAACAGAAAGTGGGCTATGAATTTCCTTTCTTGTAATGACCTTAACAGATTTTGGTTCTACTGTTAAGCTCTTCTATTAAAATGAATTGAGAAGAATTATTTCCTTTATTCCCTGGAAGAGTTTGAGTAAAAGGGCAATATTTTGCCTTGAACATTTGGTAGAATTCCCCAATTTGTCACAATAAAACATATGACAGTAATTTAAACCATGGATTTAATGTCCTTGGTAAGATATGAAACTTTTCAGATTTTTCATTTTTATTGGGACAGTTTTGATAAAATATTTTTTTCAGGGAATTTGTGAATTTCATTATAATTTTCAAATGAAATTCTTTATACTCAACTGTAATGATATTAAAATTTTCTGTACAAATGATCCACATTTAAATCCTGTTATTTATATTGCAATTTTTCTTTTTTCATAATACAACCTTCTAGTGGTTTATCAATTTTATCTTTTACTAGAGAGTTTTGACTTTTTTATCCTCTGTATATCTGTGTGGCAGTTTGATATAGTTATGAATTCCAAAAATAGATAATAGATTATGCTTGTAAACTGGCCTGTCCTCTGGGCATGATTAAGTTATGATTAGGGCTTTGATTGGGTCACTTCAGTAAGACTTTTATTCCCTGCCCCTTGGTGGGCAGTGATTCAGATAAAAGTACATGGCAGAGCAGAGGAGTTAGTTGGAGTTTCGAGTTAGAGTTTGAGCTGAAGTTCTGATGTTGGAGTCTTGAGCTGGAGCCCCGGGAAGTTGGGAAGTAAGCATACAGAGGAGCGTGGTCCTAAGGAAGTAGAGAAGGCCCTGGCAAAAGAGAGGAGCCTTTTGCCTGACAGTCTACAGCTGCCCTTGTGGAATGAACAAGCCGCTAAACCTGGAGAAAATCAAGCCCTGGGAAGAGAGGAACACAGGAAGCTGGACTCCTCACAGAGTTGGGTGAGGGAAGTAACTTATGCTTTATGGCCTGGTAATTGTTAAGCTTCTACCCCAATTAAATACCATTTATAAAAGTCAACCAATTTCTGGTATTTTGCATCAGCACCCCTTTGGCTGACTAATACAATCTGTATTTTATAATATTTTCTTCTTATATTTATAATTTTCTATCTTCTATTTTCTTTACGTTTAATTTGCTTTTCTTATTTTAGTTTGTGATAAATACTTAGAACTCATATACTAAATAATACACAAATATATATAATCTAGGATTATACATATCTGTCTATGGAGTGCTTTTACTCCATCTCATAAGAGCTGAAATGTAACATTTTCAATTCCAAAACATTTTAAAGATCCTATTGTATTAGCTACTTTAAAGTATGAGTTTTTTAAAAGCATATTTCTTAATCACCAAACATGTGGGAATTGAACTTGGTGGTACAGTGTTCTTTATATGTGTATATGGAACATATACTCAAATTTACCTTGTACACAATGTGTATATGAATCACTTTGCCAAATTGACTAAATGCCAGAATATGCCATAAGTCTCTACACTTCTCAAAACTTGTAAATATTAGTATTTTGGGAAATTAAGACATTTATTCATCAACAAAAGAAATTTAGAAAATTTCTACCATAAAGGTGATTCTAGCATTTAAAATCATGGATCAGTAACTTCAAGATGCTAATTATACTGTGAAAAAGACTCATATATTGGTTTAATGTTCATTTTCCACATCATGTTTCCATTCTCAACCCCAATATACTCTGTGATTCTGTCACATTGAAACTTCCTTTGCCAGTTCTCTAAATATCTGAATATTACATGCAGTGATGAGTCACCTATTTTTTGCCATTTCTAATAATTATACCAAGAATTTAGCCCACCCCTCATTCATCTTACATAATACTAATGCCACTGCCTCTATGAAGAACTCCATGAGACCCCTCCTCACATTAAATATATAGTTCCATAGTATCAAGTACGTACTTTGATTGCAGCCTGTAATTATGGTAATGAGAAGTCTATGTGTCTTCTCTCCCTAAATCAGCTGAGAAGTAGAGGAGAGGAGAAAGTAAAACTTACATATTGAGGGCATGCTATATCATTCCTTTGTTGTACAGCATAGAAATACCCATTTCTTAAACCAGTCACAACCTTCCTGATCATGTGTTCTTTGTCGCAAACAGTGTCAGGCATGGGGAAACCCAGGATGGTTAAGATTATTGCCTTTAATAAAATCTAAATATCCTTTAGAACAAGATTAAAGCAGGTACTTATAATAGTGTGTTGTTTTGGTTTGCTAAAGGCTGCCAATAAAAAAAGACCAGAAATGGGTTGGCTTTTATAATGGGAATTTATTAGAGTAAAATCTTACAGTTCTGAATCTGTGAAAATGTCCAGATCAAGGTAACATCTGAGATGCTATGTCTCAACAAGGGCAGCTGCTGGCAGAACCTGGAATCCTGCCACATGGCAAGGCAAAATGGCAGCCAGTTCCTCTCTCTCCTCCAGCTTCTATTTCTCCCTGAGTTCAGGTGTTGGCAATCAGGCAGATGGCTCATCTCTCCCCAGTCTACACCTATGCATCTTTGAACTGATCTGCTAATTCCAGACTCCGGCCTCTCTCTCAGCTTCTCTGGGTTATTTTGTCTTTCTACAGCCATAGTTGATCCTGGAGTCCTCTCTCACATGACAGGGTACAAGCTTCCTGTTCTCTTTTTCTGTGTGTCTTGGAATGTTTCTCCCATTTATAAAAGACTCCAGCAAGAGGGTAGAGACCCTCCCTGGGTCCTCCCTTTCCGAAATACTTCCAATAAAGGTCCCCAACTAAATTCAATCTTATCACAGTATCCCACAACCACAGAAATGGATGAGCTCCAATAACATGATCTTTTCTGGGATCCACAAAAGCTTCACACTGTCACACATGTGTTAAATTCCAAAATAGGGATGAAACTTAGTTACTGTGGTGATATCAACATAAGGGTTTCACAGAGATGATTTTGCCTGCAATGGGTCTAAAGCAATGACTTAAATAAGCTAAATCAGGACAGAGACAGAGAGACATTTCAATAGTAAATATTATTGATTATCAAATTTAAATTACTAAATTAAGGAAGGAAGAATTTTGTTTCTGGATTTGTTGTTCAGATATTTTCCAATCCCTTGTATGAATGGGGAATATAAAGGAATGGTGGGGACTTTCTTGTGGGCACACACTTACCTGTCTCATTAGAAATTTCATTCTCTGGGCAGGGGGTACAAAGAAAACAGCAGGCAGCCTTTCCCTCCTGAGAGGTTTTGTCGAATCCAGGAATGCACCTCTCACTGCATACTGAGTGGGGAGTTTGAAGTAAATCAGATATATGTTGATAATAGCTGTGACTTTAACTCTCCAGTAATCAGACTTTTTGAGGTATTAGAACATCAACAAATTTAAAATTTTTAATATTTTAAAAAAATTTTAAAACATAATTTAGATTACATAAATGTTACATTAAAAACTATAGGGGACTCCCATATGCTCCAACCCTTACCCCTCCCACACTTTCCCAGATTAACAACATCCATCATTAGTGTGGTACATTTGTTACAATTGATGAACACATATTGGAGCATTGCCAATAAGCATGGGATATAGTTTACATTATAGTATACACTCTGTCCCACATTATATATTTTCTCATAACAAATTTAAATTTTAAATACCTAAATCAAAGTAATTGATAATATGTCATGGTTATTGAATGATGTGAAATATTTAATAATTTCAAAATATATGTTTGAATATATGTGTTCTTTTTCCACCCACTGGTGAATGGGTAAGAAATTTATTCAAGTTGAAAGATGAATTATTAAACTGCCATATGTGGCCTTTTACTGAGTGGTAAGGAGGCAGAAAATCTGCACAAGAAAATTGTGGTTATTGACATGTAATACAAAGCATGGTGATTGTATTGTACCCACCTCTGAAAATCCTGCTGCCCACTCTATCTTCTCCTCAGATCCAGACAACCGTTGATCACATGGTGCATTTGAGGCAAAATGTCCTACTTTAACTTTAAGTCCAAAACCTTCTGGAAAATTCCCTAAGTTGAGAATGTCATTACTGGCACCAAATTTCTTTTCCTTATCCAATTTCAGTAGGTCACCAGCAGTATTGTTAAATTGTATTTCCTTCAGAAATGGGTGTAGCTAAAAGAGACACATAATTCTCTGAGAAAGTGTGCCCCAGCATTGAGGACAGAAAACTCAATTTTGGAACAACCCTGATCCTCTGTATTCCCTGCTTCATAATGCAATTTTATTATTAGCATCCAAAGAAGTAAAACAAATGAAAGCTTATGGAGGACTAAAATATCATAACGTTTATGAAATATCAGTCAGCTTCAGGAGAAAACTGCAAATTCAAGAAAATAAAACAATCTGTGGGTGTGAATGCACACAAATTTTTAATGGGAAAACCAAATCCAGGACTTCCAGTAAGATGGAGGATCAGAGAGACACAGGACTAAGTTTTCTCCCAGAAAATAGCTAGAGGACAGGTAAAATCTGCAAGGAAAAATGTTCTAGGGCTGAGGACAGAAGGACAAGCCTGGACACCATCCAGAAGAGAGAGGGGCAAAGAAAAGAAAAAGACTCTTAATGGGAAAAGTCTGTGAGTAAAAGCTGCAGCTGTAGCTGCCGGCACCCATTCCCCCACCCTCATATCATACCACTTTGGGCGTTCTGTCCTATTACAGACAGCTATGACAAAAGGGGTATAAGGGGTCCATTTCCTCAGGAAAGGGAAGAGAGATGGTCACAGATTAAGGCTGATTCAGTTTTTGGACAATAAATTTTGTCTGCTGTGCTCCATGTGCCCTTTGGGGTAGGGTGAGGCTGTGCCATTGTTTTCCTGGGAGTTGGCAGGAGACTAAAGAAATCAAACCCTCTCAAATACCCTTATTACCGACCAGGACTGGTTGTTGAAGACACAGAGGGGAGTGGAATTATTTACTACCCAGGACAAAAGAGGGCTGCCAGCAAAAGTAGGAGTACTGCTTCTGAGAAAGTTTTATCAAACTTTCAGGGAGTTTCTGAAAAACCATGAGGCAGGATCCTCTTTACAGTGTTCAGGGTTACAGAAAACTCATTCTAACCAGAGTTTGAGCTGAGGAATTTCTTGGCAGATGATGGAGGTGGATGCAAATAAAGTAAAAGTAAATAAATAAAAGAAGCTTTTTGGGGCCTTTACAGCTCCCTCCCAAAGGCCCTTGGAATCTGGTCTGCAGCCCATTTCTGGGTCCATATCCTAGATTTGAGCAACTAAACAGGGACAATTCTAAAGATAAAGAACAGGTTGAAACAAGAATCAGAGAACAGCAGTAACACATAGCTTCCTGCCACTAAATCCTAGGCAAGAGAAAAAGTGAGCATCAGAGTAAACTCACCATCATAATCAGATGCCTAGGCATCATCAAGTAATTACACATCATTCGTGATAAAGGAATATATGGCTTAAGCAAAAGATCATCTCAAAGCCCCAGGTGAGACACAGGATTTTTGACAACTACTCAATAAGGTTCATATGAATCTCTTAAATCAAATCAATGAGTTGAAAAACAATGTGGCTAAAGAGATAAAGGACATCAATAAGACACCAGGTGAGGACAAAGAAAAATTTGAAAACATGAATAGAAAAATAACAGCACTTATGTGAATGAAAGACACAATGGGTGATACCTAAAACACATTAGAAGCATACAACAGCATACTCGAAATCATAGAAGAAAGAATAAGTGATGTGATAGAACAACTGAAATCAAAGAAAGAGAAGTACAGAGAGAGAAAAGAATAAAAAAAAATTGAGTAGCACTCAGGGAGTTGAACGATAATATGAAGTGTAACAACATATATTTCACAGGAGTTCCAGAAGGTAAATAATAGAAGGGAAAATGGGCAGAAAAAGTATTTAAGGAAATAATGGTGGAGAATTTCCCAACTCTTGTGAAAGAAATGAATTTACATATCCTAGAAACACAGCATATTACAATCAGAATAAATCTTAACAGACATACTGCAGGACACAAACTACTCAGAATGTCAAGTGCTAAAGATAAAGAGAAAATTTTGAAAGCAGTAAGAGAGAATCAAAACATCACATACAAGGGGCATCCAATAAGTCTTAGTGCAGATTTCTCATCAGAAACTATAGAGGTGAGAAGACAGTGGTAAGATATATAAGGTACTGAAAGAGAAAATTGCCAGCCAATAATTTTTATCCAGCAATATATCTTACAAATACGTAGGAAAGTTTAAAACATTCAAAATTATTTTAAAAATGAAGAGATTTCCTTAATAGGTATCCAACTCTACAGGAAAGACTAAATGTGTTTCTGCAGCGTGAAAGGAAAAGACAGAAATAGAGGCTTGTAAGAGAGAGTAGAAGGCAAGAATACCAGAGAGGATAACCAAAAGGGTAAAAATGACAGATGAAAATAAGATTAGACATACGAAATCCAAAGAATAAAATGGTGGAAGTAAATAATGCATTTGTAGTAATATCACTGAATGTGAATGGATTAAACTCCCCAAACAACAGACATAGGCTGAACCATTCATATGCTGTCTAGAAGAGACTCACCATAGATCCAGTGGTACAAATTGGCTGAAAGTTAAAGTTTGGAAAAAGATCTCCCATGCAAAATAACCAAACAAGAACAGGAATAGCTATAATATCAGAACAAACACACTTCAAATGCAAAAAAGTTATGGGAGATACAGATGTTCATTGCATATTAATAAAGGGAAAATCCACCAAGAAGGAGTAACAGCCAAAAATATCTATGCAGCTACCCAGAGTTCTCAAATATCCATGAAAGAAACTCTGGCACATTGGAAGGGAGAAATAGACATCTCTACAATAATAGGTGGGGACTTTAACACCCCACTCACATTAATAATAGAAAAATTAGAACAAAGATCAACAGAACTTGAACAATATGATAAATAACGTAGACTTAACAGACATATACAGAATGTTGCAGATGCCAAATCACTGAGTTATGTATTCTTCCCCACTGTTCATGGATCTTTCTCCAGGATAGATCACATGTAAAAAGTAGATCACAATAAATATATAAATATTGAAAGTATACAATGCATTTTCTCAGGTCATAATGGAATGAAGGTGGAAATTATTAACAGACAAGAAAAGGGAAAATTTGTAAATGTGTTGTGTCTAAACAAAAGACGCCTGAACAATCAGTGGGTGAAAGAAGAAATAACAAGAGAAATTAGTAGATATCTTGAGACAAATGAAAATGAGAGCACAGATTACCAAAATGGATAGGATACAGTGAAGGCAGTACTGAGAGTGAGATGGATAGCCCTAAATGCCTATATTAAAAAAGAAGAAAGAGCAAAAATCTAAGATCTAAATAAACAACTGGAGAAACTAGAAAAAGAAGAGCAAAGCAATCCAAAAGCAAGCAGAAGGAAAGAAATAATAAAGATTAGAGTAGAAATAAATGAAATTGTGGAAAAAAAAAAACAATAGAGAATTTTTTAAAAAACACAAAAGCTGGTTCTATGAGAATATCAACAAAATGATAAACAAACCCTTAGTTAAATTAAGGGAAAAAAAAGAGATAAGATACAAATAATTGAAATCTGAAATGAAAGGGGGGTCATTATAATGGACCCCACAGAAATAAATAGGATCATAAGAAGATAATATGAGGAATAGTATGCCAACAAATTAGACAACCTAGATAAAATGAACAAATACCTAGAAACACATAAATAACCTACATCGATTCTACAAGAAATACAAGAATTTAACAAAACAATCACATTTAAAGAGATTGAAAGAGTCATCAAAATTTCCCAACAAAGAAAAGTCCAGGATAAGATGGCCTCACACTTGAATTATACCAAGTATTTCAAGAAGAACCAACAACAATCCTGTTTAAACTCTTCCCAAAAATTAAAGAGCAGGAAAATTACCCAACACATTTTATGAAGTCAGGATCAGCCTAACACTAAAGCCAGATACAGAATCTACAAGAAATTAAAAATACAGAAAAATCTGTCTAATGAATATAGATGCAAAAATCCTCAAGAGAACACTTACAAATAGAATGCAACAGCATATTAAAAGAACTATTCACTTCAGTCAGTTGGGAATTACTTCTGGTATACAAGGATGAGACAACACTAAGAACATCAATTAATGTAATATACCACATTAATAAATTAAAGAAAAAAAGTATGATCCATTTCCACTGATACAGAAAGAAAACATTTGACAAAATCCAACATTCTTTCTTGATAAAAGCAGTTCAAAAGATAGGAATAGAAGGAAGTTCTATATGATAAAGGTCATATATGAAAAACTGACAGCCAACATTGTATTGAATGGGTAAATGTTGAAAGCTCTTCTTCTAAGATCAGGAACAAAACAAGATGCCCATTGTCACCTCTGTTATTCAATATTGTGCTAGAAATTTTAGCAACAACAACTATATAAGAAAAAAAAGACTCTCAAATAAGAAAAGAGGAAGTAAAACTATCACTATTTGTGGATGACATGATCTTATATTTAGAAAATTCTGATATGTCTGTGACAAACCGAGTTCAGCAAAGTCGCAAGCTACAAGATCATACCACAAAAATAACTATTGTTTCTATACACTAGTATTGAACAATTTGAGATGGAATTCAGGAAAAAATCCATTTGTAATAGCAATAAAAGACTCAAACACTTTAGAATCAATTTAACCAAAATGTAAAGAAACTTTACATAGAAACTACAAAATAATGATTTAAAATTTTCAAAGAAGACCTAAACAAATGGAAAGACATTTCATGTTCATGAATTAAAAGACTGAATATCTTAGAGATGCCAATCTTACCCAAACTGATTTCTAGATTCAACACAGTGCCAATAAAAATTCCAACAGCCTACTTTACAGAAAAAAAGAAAAAAGCAATTACCAAATTTATTTGGAAATAACAGATATCCTAAAAATGGAGAGTGAAGTAGGAATCTCATTGTCTGACCTTGAAATATATTACAAAGCCACAGTGAACAAAATGGCATGGTATTAGCATAAAGATACATACATTGACTAAGTAATAGAATTGAGAGTTTAGTAATAGAATACCAACTCTAAGGCCAACTGGTTTTGAGAAGCCTACAAAATCCACTTTACTGTGACAAAACAGTCTCCTCAACAAATGATGCTGGGGGAACTGGATATCAATAAACAAATGCATGGAGTGCCCTTTATCTCACTCCCTATATAAGAATCAACTCAAAAGGGATCAAATATCTAAGTATAAAATCCAGAAATATAAATCTACTACAACGTAAAGTAGTGAAACATCTTCAATATCTTTTTGTAGGTGGGGGTCTTTCAAACCTTATGGCCAAAGCTGGAGAAATGAAAGAAAAAATAGATAAATGGGACCTCTTCAAAATTACACATGTATGAAACTCAAAGGACTTTGTACAAACGGTGAAAATGCAGCCAACACAATGGGAGAAAAATTTTGAAATCACATATCTGATAAAGGTGTAATATCTATGATATATAGTTTCTACAACTCAACAATAAAAAGACAAATGACCCAATTTAACATGGGCAAAAGTTTTGGTGTGTATTTATCCAAAGAAGAAATACAAATGGTGAAAAAACACATATAAGAAAAAGTTCAACATCACTAGCAATTAGGGAAATGCAAATCACATCATTTCACACCTATTAGATTGGCCACTATCAAAAAGTCAGAAAACTACAAGTGTTTGGGGAGGATATGGATAGATAAGAACACTTATTCACTGTTGGTGGGAATGTAGAATGGTACAGCCACTATGGAGACCTGCTTGGTAGTGCCTATGGAAGTTGAATATAAGCTTGCCATGTAACCCAACAATATCACTAGTAGGTATATAACCAGAAGAAGTGAGATTTGTGACATTAACAGATATCTGTACACTGATGTTCATAGTCGTGTTATTCACAATCTCCAAAGATGGAAACGATCTTGTTGTCCATCAATGGATGGATGGAAAAACAAACTGTGGTGTATAAATTCGATGGAATATTATGCTATCATAAGAAGAAATAAAGTAAAGCATGTGACAACATGGATGAACTTGGAGGAAACTATGTTGAGTGAAGCCATCAAGACACAAAAGGATAAATACTGTATGATTGTGCTATTATGAACTAAATACCTTGTGTAAACTCATGCAGTTAATAACTAGAATATAGTTCATAGAAAATAGAAAGAGATTAGAGAATGGAAACATAAGGTTTAATCTGTGATAGAAAGGTTTTTTGTAAATCTTTGGAAATGATTAGAAATGGTGAAAGCACATCATAGTGTTTGTAAACAGCAGTACATGATAGTGGCTGAAAGAGAAAGTCTAAGGTCCTGCATATTACTATAAAGAAAACTAAAAAATCTAACATGGGATCGTATAGCATAGTGAAACCTCATATTAAATATGACTATGGGTAATATTGCATATATAATACTATTTTTCTTTGAAACAGAACAATTCTACATTAATGTTACAAGATGTTAATATCAGGCAAAAATACAATCAAAATAAACTTTGGACAGTAATATATAGTAATATAATGATAATCTTCCATTAAGAGTGAAAAAAGGAAATATATTAAGTGAAAGAAACCAGACAAAAGATATTTCATATTGTTTGACTGTATCTATAAAAATGTAAGTACCAATAAATTAGAGAGATGGAAACAGAATAGCAGCTATGAATGACAATTGAATAGAGAGATTGAGAGGTGATTGTTAAAGAGTAGATTTTTGTCAGTTTTTTGTTTTCTGATTATTAGTATTATTATTGAAGTGAAAATGTCCTCATATTGATTGAAATGATGAATGCACAACTCTGTTATCATACTAAATACCTGTAATTATATTCTTTGAATAGACTGTATGTTTTATTTAAAATAATCAAATCTAAGCAAACTTACTTACTATCTCAATTTTCCCAGAGTGTCATCTTTTACAGCCTGATTATCATTATCTGAAGTGGTTACAGAATTAAATGAGATAATTTATGTACAGTATTAAATAGAGTGCCCAGCTTGGGCTAGTTACTTACAGAACTATTTCTCTCCCTGTTATCATTTAAGAACTTCATGGAACAAGTCTAGATGTATTCTATTGAAAACATTAGGTGGGCAGTATTTTGAGGTCCTTAGTAACTCAAAATTTGACCTTGATTCATAACTGATTTCCTCCCTGCCACTGGCACCTTCTTTTTGATGAACATTTCTACCTAGGACTAGATTTACCACCTAGACAGTGAAACAAGTTTATTAACTCCTGTGCTTTTTGGGAAAGAACCCTGAACTACTAGGCTTAAGCATAGGCAGAATGCCAAGAAAGTCATATTTATTACTTGTTCTGAAATACATATTCTTCAAATGGAAGAGTCATTACCTGCCAGGGTTCAAACACCAGCCTGTCTCCTTTTCCCACTGACTGCATTTCTACTCATTGAAGAAGCATTTCATGAAGGGTATGAGCCACAGCATACACTGCATTATACACATTTTAACTTCCTTCCTTCATGACCTTGTCAAACTCCTGCCAAGGCAACAACTCCAAGGAAGCATTGGGACAACAATTCTCCAGTGTGCTGCAATCAGATTCCGAAACAATGCAATCAAAAGAGATGAATCACACTTTAGTGAGGTAAAAGTCTTCTGGGTATTTGGAAGGATTAACTGTCTACATAAATGTTTTGAAACCAGGTATCTCACCGTGGTGGTGTGAAAAAATGAGAGTCCCCTGGAATGAGTCAAGTAAAAATTTTCTCTCACTATTGGTAAAATCCCATTGTGAAGTTGTGATCCAGACTTTCCCTATCACTAAATATTCCCATCTACGAAAGTTAAAACCTATTAGTGAGTCAGTGTCACCATAAATGACCACCACATTCACTAATGACTCTTTGATCCGTAAGTGATATTGCCAGTCCAATGAGAAATATGACTTCTCAGTGTTGGGAATCATTTCCACAAAAGCTGCACAGACTCCGTTCTTTTCCATGTCTCCTCTCAAGTCCTAGAGAAACTTAACCCCTCTTTTGTCTTCTGAGATGCCCAAACCCACCCAGGTCCAGCTGAAAGGCAGCATCAATGAGACCATGGCAAGGGCCAGAGATGAGTCCTTGGGGGCCATCTGATAGAGCAATGGAAACTGGCCGTCACTCAGGTGTTGGTCATAAAGGCCAAAGGGAAGCTAAAGGGGAAGGAGAAAATGAACCAACATGACAAAGAGGATGGGTGAGAAGCACAATCTCAGTCCCTATGAATATTAAGGAATGGTGGGAAGTGGCAGAAGGGAAATTTTTCTCATTCTCTTTTCTAAATATCCCCCAATTCTTGAGAGCTTTCAAGAAAATAATTGATACATCTCAGAGATCTTGGAAATTCCTTTTTCTCCTTTCCCCTCTCCCTTCTTGCTATTCCAAATAAAGGACATAAGCATGTCTCACCAAGTCTCTTATACTAGTTGTACCCTTTGAGAAATGCAGAAGCACAATTCCCTCATTTCAATGCTTTTTGAAAAGAACCTGAAAATGGCACCAAAGGAGACATGATTTCAACTATCCTCCCCTCAACCCAAGCTCACCTGAGGAATTTTGTAGAGTTCTAGCAGTGTCCCAATCTGGGCAGAAATTGCACATGTTGTTCCTACAAGGACAGCTATAGACTTGTTCTCTTTCCTACAGTTGTAATTAGGGATGCCCTTGCCCAGCCCTGATTGCCAAATGATGGGTATCTCCAATGTTCTCTGTTCACTGTGTAGGGCATTATAGAGATCAAAGCCCAGAGAAATGCTGGTTAAAATTTGGGGATTCCTGTTGATCTCTTCAAGGGCATAAACCAAGGCCAGAACATATTGATAGTTCTTGGTCTGAAACCTGTGTGGAAGGCACAGGGATGTTTAAGCAAAAGATTGAAATCATGGTTGTCTTAAAATACAATACAATGAACAAATTAAGGATGAAAAACCTGGTTCTCCTGAAGCCTTAATGCTTTGGCTAAAGCTAAAAGAGCTAAAAGATTCTGCATCATCCTGACTGAATTCTATAAACATGGGGGATGATGACACTATTTACAAAGGACAGTGTAATGAATGTAAAAGCAGATCACTTTCATGGTAGGATTTTTAATTCGTTCTTTGAATCTGGAACAAAAACTTTTTTTTTTTTAATATTAACACATCATTAAATGTTTTTTAGAATATTTTGTAGTATTATTGACATGGTGATGAAGATAGAACAATTCCAACTGAAGGGTATATCACCTTAACATTTCAGTTCCACAGCATAAGCAGAATTGGATAGGACAGGCAGAGAGGCGAAGCATCTATGGGGTGAGAGGGCCCTCTAGAAGACTGACAATCAATTACCCTAAGCCTCTATCCCATTAAAATCTTGGATCTTCCATCATTAAAAATTAACAATCTTTGACAAAATCTATAATGCTTGGTATCCATCATAATAATAACATTTTTTCGAAACTTATAAAATTGTGCAGTGCAAAGTGTATACCATAACGTAAGCTATATACCATGGTTAGTAGCAATGCGTCAATATGTGTTCATCAATTGTAACAAATATACCACACTAAAGAAAGATGGGAGAGGGACAGGGTGCAGTATATGGGAATCTCCCATATTTTTTAATGTAACATTTATGTAATCTAAAGCTCCTTTAAAAATAAAATATAAAAATTATTAAAGAAATGAACAACTGAGAAGAGCCACAGTGTCCCAGTGAATGTGGAATCATGCAAAGCAGGAACATTTGGGAAAAGCAAAAAGATGAAGGGGAAGGTGATCCTTCCATATACCTAAAAAGATTGGAAAGACTTTAGGAATATAAGAGAAATAGCACCGTGAAGCCTAAAAGGTCTATAATCAATTTCTTAATTAAAATATAATAATTATATTAATAATAATTAAGACCTTTAGCAGTACTTCCTCCAAGTGACCCTTGTTCTTTTCAACTTTACTGCAGATTTGTGCACAGTTCTACTTTATTCATTAATAAATCATGTCTCAGGCCAAATAAAATTACTTTCATTTTTATTTGCCTGGGATTTGGAATTCCAAAAAGAATAAAACAGTTGCTGGTATTTATTAGATATGTTCTTTTGTTGAGCTTTGACTTACATACTATTAATATTGATTAATGTTCCCTGTGCACTTGAGAAGAATGAATATTCTTCAATAGTTGGAATAATGTTTCCAAATGTGTCCAATAAATTAAACTTGTCAATCTTTTTTTAAACATAACTTCTATTTGTTAGATATATGTGTTTATTTGCTTGAGAGAGACATGTCAAAATTTCTCACTATAATGGTTGGTTTTATAACTTTTTGCTTCTCTCCATTGCTGTATTTATTTGAGGCTATAATATCTTCACTTAATATATAACAATTGCTATATCTTTGTGATGAGTTGAACATTTTTATCATTATGAATTGACCACTTGATTCCTATAAATGCATTTTATCCTTATCTATATTGTCTGGTATAAATATAGCTACCTCTGATTTATATTTTTACTATTTGCCTCAGGTATCTTTATATATAATTGCACACCTTGGCTTTAAAGTTTTCTTTTTTACCCCCAAATATATACATATTTTACAAGGAAAAGAATGGTACAGGCTTTATGAAAAATAAATTGAATTATCTAGTGGGAAATCTTCCAAATATAGGAAAAGACAGAACAACATAAGCTTGACCAATATCAAGAAGAAAAATATGAATGAAGAACCATCTTTTATAGAGTATTAGTGATTTAGATAATTGTTTACTATCAAACCTCACTTTTCCGCAAAAATAAAAAAAAAATCTATAGGCTCATTGAAATAGATAAACATTTAATAAAATTGAACATATTTCTTCCTGGATATATTGTTTTTGGAGGAGTGAAATTCCTTAATATGCTTTTTAAAAAATCAAAACAGTATCAAAATCAGAACCTTGACTTTATTTAATGAGAAGATGGTGAATCACAGAGGTGGTGAAAGTCAGGCATAGTGGAATCACCCCCACCCCGGGGCTGATCTGCAAACCAGATAGTCTCCCCTTTCTAGTTCTGAATAAACCAATATGTTTAGCCAAGCTTACTGATGCAGAGTGCCATATGCCTCAGGTATTGTGGGATGAAAATTGCTTAAAGAATCCCTGGACAAAAGGCATTCCCATTAAAGTCAAGAGTAATTACAAGTTCTGTTAGTACCAGAATTACTTAATACCTTACTGGAATTTCTAGCCTATCAGATAATACAATAAAATAACAGAGAAAATAGAATGGAAAGGAAGAAACAAGCCACAGTATTTTGCTGGGGATAAGATTGTTCACATGGGATACCAAGAGAAAATGAGAAAACCAAATATATACAACTGTCAGTGGCTTTTCAATTTAACATTAATAACTTATAAAAGCTATATTGGAAAATATGTGTGATAGTAGTAGACTTAAAATTGCTCTGTTTACTGTGGTCAAGACCATAAAATTCCACTGAGGAACATACAAATATTAAAAATATTATAAAGATATCAATAGTTTATTAAACTTCTGTAAAAGTGAACACAGATAATACATTACAAGTTACCAAGGCCCAGATCATGAGGGGAACGGGGAGTTATTTCTTAGCAGTTGAGGAGATTCTGTTTCAGGTGATGAAATGTTGATGTAATGGATATTGATGATGGTAGCACAATATTGTGAATGTTATAAACACCATTGAATTGTACACATGAAAGTGCTCAAAATGGAATACTTGAATTGTATATATGCTACTACAAAATGTTAAAAAAAAGTTGCAAGGAGATAATTTTAAAGGTAATGGTGATATAGCTTTAGAGGTTTCCTGGAAGCATGAGAAGTTCAGGAAATTAGTAGAAATAATGCAGAATAATACATGGAGAAATTGATTTAGCAGGTCCAATACTTGGAACTATTAATTAGCCACAATATTTTAAAGAGGGTCGTAATGGTGCTGAAAGATATGGATATATCACTAAGACAGAATAGAAAATAGAGCAATGATCTCTGTGTTTCATGCATCATCTAGATGGTCTTGAAAACCAGTAGAGGAATTAAAAATTGCTTAATTAGTTGTGAAAGTAATAATTTTGTAATATAAAATTGAGGTAATCTAATTCATACTTCAGGCCAAAGCTTTCCAGTTTTCATAAAGAAAAATAAAGTACCATTATTAGCACAAGTATTTATAAAATTGTAGATAAGAAGCCAGCATCAAAAAGGAAGACAGAATAAGAAAAAGGTGATTAGATTTTACGTTACATGAAATTTATGTTTTTTTTAATTTAGACATGCTGTATTAGTCTGCCAAGGGGGTGTCAATGCAAAGTACCAGAAATCTGTTGGCTTTTAAAAGGGTATTTATTTGGGGTAAAACTTTCAGTCCAAAGGCCATACAAAGCCCAACTCAAGGCACTGTAAGAGGTGCTTTCTCACAAAGTCAGTTGCCACGTATTGAAGCAAGATGGCGGGTGATCTCTGCCTGGTCTCTCCTTCCCGTCTTGGCTTCCTTTGCTTTTTCAGCTCTGTGGGCCCAACCTCTTAAGGCTTTGTGCTTAAGTGATCCTGTAGTCTTCTCTCTCCTGGCACAAGGCTTTTTTCTTTTGGGGTTTTCTATATTAGTCTTAGCTGCTCTAATCTCTTCCCAATCTCAGTTGTAAACTATCAGGCAAAGTGGCTTATCTCTTCCCAGGGCCTCAGCTGATTGAGTCTTCTTTCTGTCACATGGTACAATCAAAAATGACAGCGCTCTCTCTTCCTGTGTGTCTTGTAAGTGTCTGTTTATATCTGACCCATCAAGGGGCTGGGAAACAACTTCAGTCACACCTTACTGATGTAGTCTAATAAAAGAAGGCATAAAAGCAATCTTAACAGTTAATCTAATCAAAGGTCCCTCAAGTGAATTTTATACAATCAAGAGTTGTGCACCCAGAGGAATAGATTAGTTTACAAACATAATCTTTATCTTTTTGAGAGTCATAAAATAAAAAAATAAAACTGCCACAAAAGAAACATCTTTAATAAAGTATTAGCAATTTAGATAATTGTTTACTTAATAAGTTTACTTTTATAAGTTTCAGCAACAACCTTACAAAAGGAATTTTTGGTGACCAAATACTTGTTATTTTCAGTAACTAATATTTGTTAGAAATTGGAAAGGCCTGTAGTTGAATACAAAAATGTCCAAAGGCATAAAAGTCATCTCATCAAAATATATATTCTTCAGATCAATTAACCCAAGAAAATATGATCATCTATTAATATAATAAATGCAAATGTATTTATAAATATTATTATAAATGCAAATATGGTCAATGAGATACTGTTTTCAAACATCAATTTGTCCAAGTATTTTTAAAAATATGAAGAAAATATATCCTCACCTTCACAGTTAGTGAAATTGTCAATTAGTGTATCTCTGGGAGCTTCCTTGGTAATATGCTTAAAAAGGCTTTAAAATATACAAAACTTTGCACTGAACCACTTTACTACACAGATTTCATTTCCTTGTCTCAGAGTAAAGTGCAAAGTATCAATCTACTAATTATGTTCTTAATTATAGTAACAAAATATTAGAAACCAATAAAGACACATAAAAATAGTTTTGGATTAAAATTATGTTAGCCCTAAGGCTATAGTATTATGTTTTCATCAATAGTAATAAATGTATCACACTAACGTAGGATGTTGTTAATGTGGGAAAGTGTTTGACGGGTAGGGAGCAGGGCACATGGGAATCCCCCATATAATTTTTTTAACTTATTTTTCACTTAATTAATTAATTAATCATTTTTAAAGATTTATTTTAATTATTTACCCCCCTCCTCATTGTTTTTGGTCATTGTCTGTTTTCTGTTTCCATTTGCTGTGTGCTTTCTGTGCCTGCTTATCTTCTCTTTAGGATGAACCGGGAACTGAACCCAAGAATTTCCATGTGGAAGAGAGGCACTCAATCGCTTGAGCCACCTCAGCTCTCTGGTTTGTTGTGTCTTTCATTGTCTTTCCTTTCTGTGTCTCTTTTGTTACATCAGCTCTCCATGCCTGCCTGCTGTGACAGCTTGCATTCTCTAGAAGGTACCAGGAACTGAATCTGGGACCTCCAATGTGGTAAGCAGAAGCCCAGTTGCTTGAGCAACATCTGTTTCCCTAATTATTTATTTTTAATTTATCCCCCACCCTTCCCCCAGATAGTTCTCTTGTCTATATGCTCATTGTTTGCTCATCTTTCTCCAGGAGGCACTGGGGACCAAACCTAGGACCTCCCACATGGGAGGCAAATACCAAATGGCCTGAGCCACATCTGCTTTCCATGGGCTTCAGTGTCTCCTGGCTTTGTGGCATCTACATGCTTAGGAGTCTGTTCATTGTTGCAGGTAGTGTCATCTAGCTCTCATTGTGGAGGGGTGCCGGTGTCTAGGTCTCGCTGTGGCCACACTAACTCTTGTTGCAACAGGTGTGGGCTCCTAGCTCTCCTTGCAGCAGTTGCAGGTGTCTGCCCATCCTCACCAGAAGGCATTAGGACCTGAACCCAGGACCTCTCATGTGGTAGGTGGGAGCTCAGTCTCTTGAACCACATCCACACCCCTGTCAACATATTTTTTATGTAACATGTAACCTAAGTAGCTTTAATACAATAAAAAAGTAAATAAAGCCACTATGAACATTGGTGTGCATATATCTATTTGTGTCTTTGTTTCAATTCTTCTGTGTATATACTGAGCAGTGGAATTGCTAGATCATATCGAAGTTCTATAGTTCGTTTTCTGAGGAATCGCCAAACTATCATCCACAATGGCTGGATCATTCTACATTCCCACTAGCAGTGGATGATGGTTCCCATTCCTCCACATCTTCTCCAACACTTATAGTCTGCTGTTTTTTTAAATAGCCATCACTCTAACGGGTGTAAGAGAGAATCTCATTGTGGTTTTGATTTGCATTTCCCTAATAGCTAGAGATGTTGAGCATCTTTTCATGTGCCTTTTAGCCATTTGTATTTCTTCCTTGGAGAAATGTCTTTTCAGGTCGCTTGCCCATTTGTTTAAAATGTGTCGTTTTTGTTTTTTTTTGTTTTTGTTTTTGTTTTTGAGGTGTAGGATTTCATTATATATGCAGGATATTAGGTTCCTATCAGCTATATTGTTGCCAAATATTTTCTCATATTGGGTAGGCTGTCTTTTTACTTTCTCAATAACATCCTTTGAGATGCAAAAGTTTTTAATTTTGAGGAGATCCCATTTATATATTTTTTCTTTTGCTGCTCATGTTTTGTGTGTGAAGTTCATGAAACCATATCCTCTTACAAGTTCTGGTAGATGGACTCAATTATGTCTTCCCTTCACATGGCTCATCTGTCCCTTCTATTTAAACAGATATTTGGTGCTTGAATTTGTAGGTGTACATACAGAGACTTGAGTCTTTAGGCTGTCCACGTGTCTGTTGGGCCTGGAACCTCAGCAGAGTTGCAACACCTACTCTCCAGCTCATTGGACTCACCCAGAACACCTGGTGGGGAGATGATGATGGACAATTGCCATCCCTGAGAAAGGAAAGAGTCTGCAGCTGCAGGCAAGATAGTCCCATCCATCTTCCTCATGGGATATAAGCCCACTCTCAATTGGAGTTAGAGTGGACATCACCATCCCAGTCTCCTCAGTATGGGGGGAAGAGCTATGGACTAGATGGACTTACTGGTATTCTACTATATACATATTGTGATTCTAGTAATGGAAGGAATTACAACATTGATGT
>JAQZBX010037824.1:0-17942 GCA_029593785.1 Cabassous unicinctus | reverse complement strand
TGACTTCAACTGGAGCTGGGAGCCACGTATTACCAGTGGGGTAATGTCCAGGGACCCGCCATCCTTCTGGACCTTGGTTTGTTCCAACAAAAGAGGTCCCCAAGTACCTTGAAAGAGAAACCCATCCCACACTCTCTCCTTTGTCTCTGTTGCCTGAAACTTCCATCTCGAACAAGAGTGAATAGGATCCACGGGACACACAGTTTGGAATGCCCTCCTTGGAACTGTCGCTGCCTCCTCCTGAGAGGAAAATAACCAAAGGCATCCTGGGGATTTTTGCTATCTAGGATGCATGTAGAGTCACTTCACAAGTTCTTCCACTTTTTCAGGACCTCAGGATAGAATCGAGGCAAGGATGAGGACCCCACTTCTCAGATGCCATGTTAAAGATCTTGCTCAAGGTCAAAACTACTACTGAGTGGAACAAGAAGTGAAGTATTTTAACTCCCTGTGCAGTCCTCTGAAACAAGGAGAATGGGAGAGAAAAAAGATGGTTTGATTTTCTTTTCTTCTTTTGCATGCATTCGTTCATTCATTTGTGCATGCATGCACACATTCATTCATTTCTATTGGTGTCCACCCTCTTTTCAGGCCCCTCTGCATACTCAATGTCCCCCTTCATCAAGTGTCCAGTACAGTTGCACTGCCTGCTCAGAGCACCTCCTTCCCAAAGTAGCATCTCTTCTCTAGAGCACTCACCTCTCCCTAGCCTAGGAAAATTAATCTAGGGAGATTAATGTTAGTTGGAGGGCAGCTGGAGGATGATATTGGTAATGTATAACAACGATTTTGGCAGTGGATGAGGATTGTTGTTGATAACATATATATATATAGAAATGTTCTTCTCCTACAGGGTGTTAGGAATGTGGTGATACATGGGAGAAATATAACTGGTGTGATTTGTGGACTGTAGTTGGCAGCAACATTGTAATGTTTTTGTAGCCAAAAGCAAAGTTGGTACTATATTAATGCTAAAGGTAAAAAAAGAATATGCAGATTGGTTCTGTGAAATATGAACCAAAAAAATAAGCATTTTTTTCTCTTCTTCATTTTTTCATTAATAAGGAGACCTTGACCATGTCATTTAACTAATCTGTATTAATCTGTGTATCTTTCTGAATACTACAGGAACTAATGAGTTAATAGCTGGAATTAAATGAGTTAAAAGTGCATGGAAAGAACTTTTTAGAAGTAATGTTTCCATAACTTATTGAGCTGCATTTTCTTTCTTTTTTTTGAATTTGAAATAAAGTTATTTAAATAATAATAATCTTCTATTTATTCACCTGTTGCTCAATTCCACAAAAAGCTGTAAGTTTAAGATGGGCTGTCTTATAATTGAGGCTACATAATATATGGTTCCTAAAAGAGTGCAGTCTTCATGGAGAGGAAATGAAACTGAGAGTTCCTGAGCAGCCTGTGTGATTCCAGTTAGAAGAGGCATAGCCCAATCCCAAGAGGCTCTGCACAGAGAAAATAAACAGTGATTTGTTCTCCCAATTATGTCTACCCCTAACTTAGGGCAAGAGTACAAATGGAGACCCCTGTACCATATGTCCAAAGAATCAAGAGATGGCACCAACTAACAGTTAATTAAAATACATTTATCCTCCTAATTTGGTAAATCTACCTTCATAACATCCTAAAAGGCTACATCTTAATTTAGAATTCTTGGACACTTTGGAATTTGCATCAGAACATGGAAAAACAAGGAGAACTGACTCATAATGGTGGGCCCCAGTTGTCTTCCCTTGTCTTTACATACCAGTTCTGTCTCACACTGCAAGGGGCCTTGTATATACAAATGTAGACAAGTGGACTGGGTTCAGTCCACTACCCTACTGAAAGGAGCTGCCCCTGCTGAGGCCTTGTGATGCACAATCCCTCACAGGAGAACCGACAAGGGGAACATGCCTATTCAGCCCATTTGGGCAGAAGATTCTATGATCCATTATACCCAGAGTGTGGCCTCAAGAAAGGTCTGGTGTAGACTCCTGATGGGCACATTCCCGTGAGCCTGAGGACAGGCCCCAGGGGGGCACTCTCTAAAGTGCAGGGCCCAGGACAGGGATTCTTCTTGCCCAGTCTAATGGCAGTATTAAACTAAAGGACAAATATTACACATGACAGCATGGATGTGCGATTGAGCTGTTTCTCATATGGGCAACTCTATAGGATGCTCTAAGTTGTTTAGCTGCAGAGACATGACTTAGCAATGGTTAATGAGTATTCTGGGTAAGGGGAGAAAGCAAATGAGTTCGCATTAAGATGAAAATGATGTGATAGGCAACTCCTTCCAGAAAGCACTGACCAAACCATAGTATGTACTTAATAAATGCATTATACATAAATAATGAATGACTTCCTTGAATCTTATAAAAGTTTCTTATATGAAAAGTGTGACCACTGGTGTACATTTCAGACATATTAGCAGAAGAAAGAGATTTGCATTGATTTGTAAATTTTTGGAAAGACCTGACTATTAGAGGTGATCTCCTCTATGTTAGTGGAAAATAGAAGCTATTTCTGCCAGTAAAGCAATTGTGGCTGTACTCAGATCCCAGGGGATACATGCATGATGTTACTGAATTAAATATTTTTAAAGCAGGATTTCTCAAACTATTATTACTATTGACGTATTTGGGCTGGATAATTCTGTGTCATGGGGGGCTGTCATGTGCATTAAGGGTATTCAGCAGCATCCCAGATCTCTATCTCCTAGATGGCAGAAGAAGTCTCCCCAGTTGTGACAACCAAACCTATCTCCAGACATTGCCAAATCTCCCCTGGGGGCCAAAACCATCCCTAACTAAGATCCACTGTTCTTAAAGAAACTGATTCTACATAGCTTGGTATCATCTGCACCCAACCAGAGTTAATACCAAGAAAGACTCACAGCAGGCTTCAGTTCTACTCAGATTTATTGTCAAAAGAAAATGAAAGTCAAACTAATGTTGTATTTTATTTTGTCCCATCAGTCTCTAAGATAGTATATAGTATAGTAATGGCTATTTTAAGATAAAAATAAAATAAAATGAGTAATGATGTTTAAATATCTTATAACAATAACTGTACTAATTTCTGGTTTGTTTTTTATTTTCTTTTTCAGTGTTAGGGAATGAGCCAGAATGAATGTGCTAAAAGTTCAAACATAGAATGAGATAAATATAGAATGAGAAGACATCTGCCAAAAACATTTGCTCGAGTTTCAATTCTCAATGCGATAAGCCATTATGGGGCATTCAGGGAAAGGTTGTGTGTTTATAGAGGCAGCTCCCCTATTTCCATGGTGATTTCTTACTATTCTTTCTCCCATCCCCACGACTCCTATATCAAAATGGAAAGATGTGACTTAGTGATGTGCACATGTGTGCTTGCTAGAACTTGCTGGAATCAGGACTTCATAAAGTTCAGCATGCACAGCTTTACATGCTGTCTTGGGTCCAAGAAATCTCCAGGATGCAATTAGACATATTTACTTGTGTAACAAGGACAAAAATGATTTATGTATGAGAGCACACAATTTTGCCTATTTGCTACTTTTTCTGAGCAGGAAAGGATTATTTCTTGCTAAGTTAGTTTCCAGAGTCTTTTTGGTTGGATAGAATCCAGTTAGTAAAACTAAGGAAGGAGCTAAGCTAAACTATAGAATAAAGAGTAAAGGTGAATAGGGGATAGAAGACCTACATCAACTGTGTATCAGTGAAAATTACTTGCAAGGAAAAACGGAGGGAGAGAGATTCGGGGGAATGGCTGCCCTCTCTGTGGAGAACACTGAGTAGAATATCGACGGTCAAAAATATTTTTAAGATGTTTACCACATATTAAGACTACACTAGGTAAATAATAGAAGTGCTTTACATTATAATTTAGCTACAAAACTTGAGTTTTTAAAAATGTAAATAATGCAATGCCAATACTGAGCCGTGAGGGACCAATGGTAATATTGGTAACGTACTCTCCTAATTTCCCAGTCAGGCTAATCTTCACAGCTAGTGTGAGGCCAGTATTTTACATCTAGGCCTTCTCCTGATTTGGTGCTTTGGTCAAGAGGGCTATGGAAAGATTTGTCAGTCAATATGCAATCCACCGTATTAGTCACTGAATACAAATTCATTAAATGACTATCATGTGCAGGTACTGCGTGAGATTCTGGCAACACAAAGAAGACATAGGAGAGAAGGGCAGAACCCCTGCCTTCAAAGAGCTTATGTTTGGTCTGTAAACAATTTGATAATAAATACATATGGTAACCCACATATAAGCTGATTGTGTATGGTCAAGTGAACCTGGTATTTTCATAATAATAGAAGTTACTCCAAAATTGTATATAAACCTTCATAGTATCTGTAAGACTTGCAGAATTTTGCAGATGAATTAGATTGTCATATGTATTGTAAATAACTTTATGACTTCTGTCCTCACAATTTTTAGATCACTCTAAAATAACAAGATTCAGAAAGATCAAGACATGTTTATTACACTTTGTGCTTTCCTTGCTAAATCTGACATGGCTCTGGCAATGAACGACAGAGCTTTTTAACACAGTGACTCAGATTTAGAACCCACAAAATTTTAGGAGCTGGGTGTACAGATGAGAAAACACCTCTTTCTGATAGCATGCCTTCCACTGAGTTTCAGACAGATGCTAGATCAGACTCAAACTCTTTTTCTCATCCTTAAACTAAATGTGGGAAAGAGCCCTCTGTCTATTTTTCCCTCTGGGTCTGGGGACATGTTGTATTCCATTAGCAGCCTCTGTGATCTTTCATCTAAAGTCCTTCCTTTGCCTTGGATATTGGCTAACATTTTCCACTGGTCAGAAACTTTGTTTATACAGCTGATCAAGTTAACGGTTCAACTCCTCTGCTCTGTAGGCACTCCAATTCTACCGTCATCATAACTAGGATAGGTTATTTTACTTGGCAGAATTATTTCAGTAATATGAGATAACCAAATTGGATTGGTGATCAATCAGTTAGTTCAGTACTCATTCCAGTAAATAAAACCAGCTAGGCCCCGAATGTCTGAATTGCTATGGCAGTAGAGATAGTGTGAATCAAAGCTTAGAGACCTCAGGGAATTTCATAAAATCCTACTCTGCAACCAGATGATTGTCCTGTAAGATGTACTGTACACCAAAGACCCACAATTTTCATCTGTTCTCAGTGGCAATAGCTAGTTTGCTGTGATACATAAATTAGAAAGACCATTTGTAAAAATTGCCTCTGAAGACCACTGGACTCAGGGAAGAGTCCAAAGGCCTTTAATGTTGTTACTCCAAATTTGTTAATAGCTGCTCATTTTCCTATTTCCACTTCTGTGTAAAATGCTGATATAGAAAATGTTGGGAAGGTCATCATAATCTCTGCATTGATGAATACAGCAGATTGAGTTTTGATCAGAAATAAGTGATCTTGTTTTTTTTTTTCTTAAGGAAAACTTGAAAGGAGCCTCACAGTTCATCATATAAAATACAATGGATATAGTATCAATCAATTTTTCATAATTTATTTTTTTAAAAAAGGAAAAAAAAATCCCAAGTTCTAAGGAGAGCTTTGCTACTGACTTGCTGTGTAAGCTTAAAATATCTTGTTTGGCAGTTTCATTTCCAGTAGAAAAAAATTAATAACTATGGTCCTATCTATATCATCAGTTTCTCATGAGGACCAAATAGGACTTTGTGTGTGGAAGCACTTTTTGAAGTTTAAAAAGTATTAGCATGAGGTTGCTAATAGTATTACACAAATTGTGAGACACATTTCACTGGTGAATTCTCTTCAGTGTTCAGAGGTTTGCTTTAGGACATGGGCATTGAACAATATTGAACCACATAGAAAGAAAGTTATTTCTTTTTTGGTTCTCAGTCAGTCTTTCTGATTCTGATAAGCAGCAAGACTTAGCTTGGTGCTAGCATGTCTTCAGCACTTCTTTTAACTTGCTAATCTCCCTTTCCTTATAGAGTGTGCAGGCCTCAGATGCAAAACCTTAAACAGACAAATGTATTTAGCTATATTTTAATAGTATAGTTTAGTTTTCCTTGCTCGAGTATTTTTGTGGTAAACCCCTTAATGGCAAGGGAAAATGATTTTCCATTAACAGCAATAGTTTCATTTCCACGCAAATTTACCTAAGTTAAAATAGAAGAAGCATTTTAAAGAAAAGTATTAAGTAAATAATAAAGTGATAGGCGATTTTGACAGATACTGTAGAAAGTGATATGAATATGCTGAAGTTTGTGAATCAACATACCAGCACCTAAGCCAAGGCCTAACCTGTTTGTCTTGGAAATGGTTCACATTTTTTATGTTGCTGTGGTTTACTCCTCCCCATGCGTGAACAATCCTTACAAAGAAACACAGAAAATAAAGGAAGGGAAGTAAAACTTGGCAGCTGCCATTTAACTTCCATGGCTAAATCCAACCAACAAAGCATCCCAGGCACTGTAATCCCAATTAAAGCTTCTATGACTTTTTTTTTTTTTGAAGGTCCCAGTGATTGAACCCAGGACCTCGTACATGGGAAGCAGGTGCTCAACCACTGAGCTACATCCACTCCCCAATAAGAGCTGTTTGTTTGTTTTGTTTGTTTGTTTTTAAGAGGTACCGGTGATCAAACCCTATACCTCGTACATGGGAAGCAGGCGCTCAACCACTTGAGCTACATTCACTCCTCTCTATGACTTTTGAAACATTAAAAATTGGCTGCATTGACTGGGCTAAAGAGACAGGGACCAGACTGTCTCATTAACCTTGGGAAGGAGACCAGACACACAGTGACTGACCTGCTGTATTTCAGACACACAGATAGAGTCTATCAAGCTCATTCAGAAGGCGCTTCTACACTATGATGAAGTCCACTCCATTCCATCCCCTGAAGGCCACATGAATCCATGAACAATTACAATTTTGAAGAAGCCGTGGATCAGCTAATCCCGTCATCACAGAGGTCTCTCACAATTTTTCTATTCTCTCTCTTCCTTCCTCCTTCCCTCTCTCTTTTAATTGGGAAGGGAATAAAAACATTCTTTTCAAACACTTGTGTTGGAAAAAGAGGGGCATTCTCTGGCATGGAAAATTTGTTGGTGGGTTTTAAAGATACTATTTCTGAAAATTTATGGATGAGCTCAATTTAGAAAAAGTGGGGAAAGCACATGATGACATTCAGTCAGCTTGGGAGCCGATTTTTTTCCATATAATGTGCTGAATAAAAAACCCAAAGTAATGATTTCCACTTGTTAATAAATAAATCTTTCTTGGAGTGAGGCAGAAGGAGAAGAAATAATAATAAAAAACACTACCCGGATCATCATGTCTTTCATAAATGTTCAGCTCCAACCCTGGAAAAGTTA
Source organism: Cabassous unicinctus (assembly GCA_029593785.1). Classification (NCBI taxonomy): domain Eukaryota; kingdom Metazoa; phylum Chordata; class Mammalia; order Cingulata; family Chlamyphoridae; genus Cabassous; species Cabassous unicinctus. Next base: position 10,591 of record JAQZBX010037824.1, on the reverse strand, counting down.
AATTAACCTCTCATTCCCAGATCTAATGCTGTCTTTCCTGTGCCCGTTTTTTTTAATTGGTGTAACTTTTTCCCCAAGGTCTTCTATCCTGTGTTTATACAATTATTGTTACAAACGTAGGTATTTGACACATTAATGACACATTATTGCACTTGAAGGAAACACCCTTCTGTGCTATTCTTGCCTAGGTCTTTTAGGGCTGCTCTTTAGAGCAGATGTTTGTTGCTGTTAGGAAAGGGCTTTAGAATACTGGATTCAGATGAAGCTCGGAGGCGAGCGCCAATTATGTCATATGGTGTCGGTGCCCAGTTACAACACGAGCCAGCTTTTTCATTAATTTTAAATTTTTTTTTTTTTTCATTTTAATTATTCCCATGTAGACTTCTGGGCTCTCATTAGGAAAAGTCAAGATTACAGTTGGTATTATGTTTTTTGCCTGAATGGAGCAGGAAATTTTTTCTCATGGTCTGATTTTAGGAGTATCAGGAATAGCTTAAAACAAACACACAAACAAAACCAAAACCAAGGCACCTCTTCCTTAGCCAGGGCACTGAAGGCTGGCACGCTATCTTTTATGCCTGGCATTCTATAGGTCTCTAATACATGCATGTGGAATGAAGGAATGCTTTTCTACCTTTAATTATAGGCCTTCCCTACTTCTCCCATTCTCACAGTTTGGAACCATTCATGTTTATGATACCTGAAAAAAAGAGGACATTGTGCCTCACTCACAGGAGGGCTGTTTAATCTTTTAAATCCTAGCTCAGTGTTCTTTCCACATTATTATTGTCACAGGCTTACCATATATAGACATAATGGAAATATGTTTGTTGGGAATTGTGTGATTTTTTGTTGTTGTTGTTGTTATTGTTTGCTTGAATAGAGTAGGGGTCAGCAAACTATGGCTGCACAGGTCAAATCCAGCCTGCTGCATGTTTTTGTAAAACAAAGTTTTATTGGACCAGCCACGCCCATTCATTTACACATTGTCTATGACTGCTTTTGCACTACAATGACAAAGTTGAGTAGTCAGTCAAGACAGAGACCATGTGGCCAAGAAAGCTTAAAATACGTAATAGGTGGCTTTTTAGAGAAAACTATTTACTCACCTTTGTCCTAGTGTAAAGGGAATTTTAGAGTTAGATAGAAGTTAGAGTGATGCATTCCTCAAATTCTATTTAAAGGGTCGATTAATTCAAAGTTTGGCTTTCTACTGACCCAAAGTTATATGGGCTTGCCTTTTAGTCTTAATATAACACAGAAGGTAATGTGTAAATTCATTATTATTAATTTTTTACTCTCATGATTTAATAATAATTGTAACAATATGCTGACCATTTTAATAGAGAAAGAATCTTTCCCAGGATGGATGAGGTAAAAATTATTTTTAAAAAGATACTTAGATTACATAAATTTTACACAAAAATTATAAGGATTTCCATATGCCCCACTCCCCACACTTCACACACCCTCCCATATAAACATCCTTCATTAGTGTGGCATATTCATTGCAATTGATAAAACGCATCCTGGGGCTTTGCCACTGAGTATGGACCATAATTCACATTGTAGTCTACACTCTCTCTCACACAGTTCTGCATGTTATGTGATGATATAAAATGGCCTATATCTGTCGTTGCAACATCACCCAGGGTGATTCCCAAGTCCCAAAAAAGCTCCCGTATTACAACTGCTTTTCCCTCTCCCTGCCCCCAGAGCCTCCAATGGCCACTGGCTCCACATCAATGTTGCAATTTCTTCCATTGCTAGAATCACAATATATCTACAGTAGAATACCAGTAAGTCCACTCTAGTCCATAGTTCTTCTCCCAAACCCGAGGATTCTGGGATGGTGACTCCAAGTGAGAGGGGGCTTATATCTCATGGATAAGATGGATGGGATTATCTTGCCTGCAGCTGCAGACTCTCTCCATTCCCTGGGACGGCCATTGTCCATCATCATCTCCCTGCCAGTTGTCCTGGGTGAGTCCAATGAGCTGTAGAGTAGGTGTTGCAACTCCGCTGAGGTTCTGGGCCCAGCTGGCACATGGACAGCCCAAAGAAAGATGAGGTGAAATTTACATGCATGCAGATCAGATTGGTCCAAAGGTAGGAATGTCACAAAGTAAGTCAATTTGTACTTTCCTTTCCCCAAATGGTTCAATTTTAAATAATAGTAGCAAAGGCTCTCAGAAAGATCTGGCAATCCCCCTGTGTCCTGGGGATAAAACCAGTATGCCTGCTTGAGCACTACTGCATTTCCCAGCAAAAGCAAAATGCCATACCCCAACTTGTAAATTCTGCTCTCAGACTCGTGCTGGATCATTTGGGAGTCTCAACTGTCTGGAGAATTAGTCAAATGGCAAAAAGAATGCATTTGTTTTTATGTACTACTTCCCAGCCCAGGCCCCCTGGTTCTGCATCACCTTTCACCTTGTGTAAGTGCCCATGCCCGGAACCAGTGAGTCTGTATCTCCATGGCAGCATCTTGAACCTTGGGAGCGATCATGATCCTAAATGTGATGGGTGCAAGAGGGAAACCAAGACACAGCATTGGGAAGGAAGGGAAGAAATTTGGTCAAAGTAACCAGCTATTTTACTCAAGACAAAAAGAATGATAATTATCTAGCATTTTTGTGTGTTATTAAATGCCAAGCTCTGAGAAAATTGAATCTGCCCCATAACTAATGGTAGCTAATTGAATCCTTCCCACAATCTGTCAGCATATAGTCATCCTCTTTAAAGATGAGGAAACTATGGTTCAGAGAAGTTAAGTAATTAGTCCAATGTTACACAGCTAGTAAGTGGCAAAGCAAGGATTTGGCTCCAAAGACTTACTTCTTTAAAATGCTAAATGAGGGACTTTGGGGAGGGCTAGGTTTCATGAGTGGGTGATGTCATTCAACCCTTGATCTAGAGCTGTTCAATATACAAACCAAATCTTCAAGACAGTTGTATTGGACTGACCTCAAGCAGAAAGAATTTTTGCTGTATTCAGTCTAGAAACATCCTCCCCATCCCTCTAATTTGGCTTTCCCTGAGAACCTGAGCAGCTCTTTGGCATATGACGATCCTTTCCCACTAAGAATCAGTCCTACATCCAAATTCGAGAAGCACAAACCAGATTGTCCTGCATTTGACTCTACAAGAGATCAAGTCAGAGGAAGCTAGCTGTTCAGCAAAGCCCAGCTTTTCAGGGAGTGGGGAGGGAACTCTAGTGTCTCCTATTTAGATGTAGGACTTCCCAAGTCTCTCAAAATACCTCTCCCTGAAAACATATGGGTCTTCTCCTCCTGAAAAATTGCAGGGAAGGCCAGAGAGGGCATCCGAATAAGGAGAGGGGAATTCAAAATGGTACAGTGTTGAGGGGAAACATGCACACACATACATATATACATACATAACCATGTTGTAGAGAAACAAAGAGTCTCTCCTGGAGCTCTGGGATAGGGGGAAAATGTTCAGAAAAGAGTGGGTGGTGCTGGCCCTCCACCAACCAGAGGGTTTGTGCACTGTGGCTCTTTCCTCATTGATTGCCATGCCTCTGATTTCTTTTCTGTATCTCAGGAAGGCTGAGATTTCAGAGGAGCAACCAGAAATGATAAAGGGAGCTGTGGGGTCCTGTGAAAGGCCTCTTATGGCCAAGATTGGGATTTTTTCCCAGAAGGAAGAGAGAGATGCATGCTGTTCCCCCAAATAACCATTATCATTATTACAATTCTCATGATTCTTATTAGTAATTATTGTAACAAGCATTTAAACAGTACTCTGTGCCGGGCAGTGGGTTCATTGCCTTACACGCATTATCTCATTTAATCTTCCCCATGACCCTAGAAGGTAAGCATTATCATTATGCTCATTTTTAAAAAAATCATTGAGATCTAGCACTGTCTTTAATGTGGCTAGTGGCTACTGTCCAATACAGTAGCCACTAGTCACATATGGCTTTTGAGCACTTGAGATGTGCTGTGAATGTAAAATACACACAAGTTTTCAAAGACTTAATACAAAAAGAAAAATTAATGCAAAATACCACAATAAAGCTCCTAGAGTTAATAAATGAGTTCAGCAAAGTGATGGAGTACAAGACCAACACCCAAAAATCAGTAGTGTTTCTATACACAAGAAATGAACAACTGGAAGAAAAAATCAAGAAAAACTTCCGTATACAATAGCATTTAAAAGAAACAAATATCTAGGAATAAACCTAACTATAAAACATTGCTAAAAAAAATTTAAAATAAGGCCTAAATAAATCAAAGGGCATTCCATGTTAATGGATTGGAAGACTATTGTTAAGATATTAATTCTACCCAAGTGATATACAGATTCAGTGCAATTCAATGCAATCCCAATCAAAATTCCAACAACCTGCTTTGTAGAAATGGAAAAGCCAGTCATCAAATTTATATGGAAGGGTAAGGGGCTCTAAATAGCCAAAACCATCTTGAAAAAGAGGATTGAAGTTTAGGTACTCGCACTTTCCTATCTTAAAACGTCTTACAAAGCCACAGTAATCAAAACAGCATGATTCTGGCACAAGGACAGACATAAAGGCCAATGTAATCAAATTGAGAGCTCAGTAATTAACCCTCACATTTACGGCCAACTGATTTTTGACAAGAGGGCAAAGACCACTCAATTGGGAAAGAACAAACTCTTCAACAAACGGTGTTGGAAAACCTGGATTTCCATTTGCAAAAGAATGACTATGGACCCCTACCACACCATATATAAAAATCAACTCAAAATGGATCAAAATCCTAAGTATAAGAGCCAGATCTATAAATCTCCTAGAAGAAAATATAGGGAAGCATCTTCAGGGCCTTATGTTAGGTAATAATTTCTTAGACTTTATGCCCAAAGCACAAGCAACAAAAGGAAAATAGATAAATGGGATCTCATCAAAATTTAAAAAAAAAACAAAAAACTTTTGTTTTTATCATGAAAGTAAAATGACAATCTCCACAATGGGAGAAAATATTTGGAAAACACATATCTGATAAGTGTTTAATATCTAGGATATATAAAGAAATCCTTTAACTCAATATCAAAAGGACAGACAACCCAAATTTAAAAATGGGCAAAAGGCTTGAATAGACATTTCTCCAAAGAAGTTATACAAATTGCCAAAAAACACATGAAAAGATGCTCAACATCATTAGCCATTAAGGAAATGCAAATCAAAACTATAATGAGGTACCATTTCACACCCACTTGAATGGCTATTATTTAAAAATGGAAATTAATAATGTTGGAGAGGATGTAAAAAAATAGGGATACTTATTCATTGTTGGTGGGAATGTAAAATGTGGAAGACAGTTTGGCAGTTCACCAGAAAGCTAGGTATAGTTTTTACTAGATGATCCAGCAATACCACTTCTTAACATCTACCCAAAAGAATTGAAAGCAGAGATTTGAACAGATATTTGCACACCAATGTCCATGGCAGCATTATTCACAATTGCCAAAAGATGGAAGCAACCCAATTGTCCATCAACCAATGAATGGATAAACAAAATGTGGCATATACGTACAATAGAATATTATTCTGCCCCCAAAAAAGAATCAAGTTCTGACACATGCAACAGCATGGATGAAATCTTGATGACATCATGTTGAGTGAAATAAGCCTGACACAAAGGGACAAATAATGTATGATCTCACTGATATGAAATAATTAGAATAAGCAAACTCATAGATTCAGAATCTAGAATATAGGACAGGGCTGTGGTAGGGAATATGGAGTTGTCTTAAAGTGTACAGTGTTTCCATTTGGCACCATAGAATAGTTTTGCTAATGGATGGTGGCAAAAAAAAGATTGCAAAAATATTAATGAGTGTTTAAAATTGATTACTTAAAATATTTTGAATGTATCAGATTAAAAAATATATATTTTTAAAATTAACTTCATCTGCTTCTTTTTATTGTGTCTAATTATACGGCTACTAGAAAATTTCAAATTATGTTTGGGTTTCACATATATGGCTCACACTATTTCTATTGGATAGCCCTGGTCTAGACAGGCGATCAGCTAACTATAGCCCATTGGCCAAATGCAACCCATGGTCCATTTTTTATGGCTTACCAGCTCAGAGTGGTTTATAGATTTTTAAAGTGTTTAAAAAACAAAAAGAAAGAAAAAATCAAAATTTACAGAGACTATCTGGCCTGCAAATCCTAAAATATTTGCTATCTGGCCCTTGACCAAAAAAGTTTGGTTAGTCCCAGAGGATTAAGTGGCAGAGTAGATCTCAAACCCATGCCCACTGACCCCCAAGTCTGTGCTTTTAACTACTTTGAATATCAGCCGTACATTGGGTGCCAGGCACTGCATGGAGCCTTTACACACAGCGACTCATTCAATTCTGACAATGACATTAACCTCATTTCATAGATGAGCAAGCTGAGGCTTTTAGAGTTTCAGTAAACCTGCCTTAAGTCACACAGCTAATAAATAATGAGACCAGCATTTGAAGCCACTTATTCCTGAAAGGTACAATGGTGGGCTCCTGCAGTCTCCTGCCACTGAAATGCTATTTCGTGTGCAGTCGGGGCCAGCCTCTTCATCAATTAGCAGTAGGTTCCACTCCCGAATGGTCATCTGAGGTAGTGTGGTCTATCCTGGTATAATCTAATCCAGGGGTCAGCAAACTATGGTCCCACTTCCTTTTGGGGGTGGGGTGGGGAATAAAGCTTTATGGGAACACAACCATGTCCTTTGTTTATGTACTGCTTGTGGCTGTGTTCATGCTACGACGGCAGAGTTGACTAATTGCAGCGTGGACCAACTGGTCCACAAAGCCACAAGCATCTACTCTCTGGCCTTTACAGAAAAGGTTTTCCAGCCCCTAATCTAATTTGTTCAGGACAGGGACTACATTTGATCCTTTGATACTAGCCACAGCACCTACTAGAGTGTGGAGTTAGTGAGGCTGCAGTAACTATGCTTGAGTGATTGACAAGTGGGAGAGGAGAGCATGAGATAAGAACTCAGGTTCTCTCTCCTAGTCCAGAGCCTGCTTTGTTAGCACACACCACGCAGATACTGCCATCTCTCTAAGAGCTGATAGGGGGGATGCTCCCATATTCTTTTCCCACTTCCATCCCCAACAGTTATTTAGCCAGAAACAGGTGTATTGCATTTCATTTAAAATGCACAGGGAATTTTAAACTATAGAAAAACATGTTTGCCAAAATCCAAAATACTTTGTAAATCATCTGTGATGTTCTCTTGTTTGTACTGCAGCTGGGTGCCACCATCCTCCGTGGAGAAATGACTTCCACAAACCCTCCTTAGTTTCAGGACGACAAGAGTCTTCACATTTAAGTAAATCCGACAGAGTGTGCGATGTTGGCCTCACTATGACTTGAGAAAGAAACTGGCAACCAAGTGTATGTGAAACAAAGGTGGCAATTCCAAGACATTTTGGGGAAAGCCACATCAAGAAATATTGCATACGGCTGGCGTGTGCCATTTGCAAACTATACAATAATAGCCATCATTACTGAGCATTTTCTATATCCCAGGCACTTTTCTAAGCACCTTATAACCGATTCACCTCAATTAATCCTCATAATAACCACATAAGGTGGGTTTAATTATTGTCTGCACTTAACTTTGAGGAAACTGAGAATTAGGCTGCTTAAATAATTTTTCCAAGGCCACATAATAAGTTCGTGGCAGAGCCAGGATTTAGGACTAGCTAAATCCAGCGCCTGTGCCCCTCATGATTATTCTATGCTAGACTGCCCATAAATTCCATTCGCTCTGTTTCCCATGCCCTGTGGCCCATAGCACTGCTGGGCACATGGTAAGCACTCCATAATCTCTCATTTCCTCATTCAGATATTTCAAAAATATGCATTAAATTATACAGTCTACACACTTGTATATATTATTGGTACAGGTTCTGGCTCCAGTGCTTCTTAAAAACGGATGAAAGCCAGTCTTACAAGGTATACCTTCATTGAGCCCATGGCCCAGGGACTCTTGCAGAAGAGGGGGCGTGTGCGATTATAAGGGCTTCTCAGGGGTGTGTGATACATATGGCATCTCCTATCTGACCCATTCCTTAGGCAGTGCCACCCCTGGCCATAACTCCCTATAAGCATGTTTGCTGAGCTTTTACTGCTATAAACTTGACACTGCCTGCCCCACGCACATCTTGTTTTGAAAAAAGAGTACATACCAAGAAGTCTTCCCAAAACTTACAAGCCTCTGTACTCATCCACATTTGTCCCCCAACCATATATACGCTACAGAGCGGTTGCCATGGGTGTGAGCATGCTCTAGTGAACTTCTTGCCAGTCTCGCTGTCCATTGCAAGGTAGCTGCAGCTCTCTGTATGCAAGTTCCCCTAATAAATGCTTTTGGACCAAAAAGAAAAAAAAAAGTGTTTAAACACTTTATGTCGGGCTCCATGATAGGTGATATGGATACAATGGTCATCTGGGACAGACGGATTTAAATAAAATTATGTGATTATTTTTTAAAAGCAAGTCTTCACAGGATTTTGTACCAGCTACCTCTGTACCTAGGAAACTCCAAACTCATGGAAGTTTTGTCCATTTTATTGCCTTTGCCTATCAATTCCTTCTAGCTTGGAGGAGGAATGCTTTTACTGTCATATAACTGTTCCTCTTGTCTCTTCTCTCTTTCCCTCTCTCTAAAAATCTCACCCCAACAAAGTCTACATATTGTGAAAAAGATTTCTAAAACCACAAGGGTTATGTAACTCTAGGTCTGTTTTTCTCTTACACACATAAAAAAATATTGGATATGAGTGAAGTTTTTAAAAATTGGTTTTCAAATGTGATGAAAAGAGTGTCCTTTTCACCAGAACAAAACAACCCCTAACACTGAAGTCTCCTTCCTGATATGGTTGACTTCCAAAGATGAGGAAATCTGTGGATTGGGCCACAGTCTCCAGGGGAAGTTGGGGGCAAAGGCAGACTCTGGATTGGACAAACTTTCCACGTTTAAAATGAACCTGGCGGTTAAGGACGAGTCCCATATTTAAACAGGCAGCAGCCCGGCAAGCTAGCCTGCAATCCAGCTGATACGGCAAGGTCTTTGCCGTGGAAAGTGTTCGCATTGGGATGCTTCTCAGCTAATCGCCAGCCATCGATTACTTAAGAGTCAGATAGGGCCAGAAACCCCCGTTCCACAAAGTATGTCATTCTGTGTTCACAGGAATGGAGTTTACAGTCCTACCGCTAAATTAAAACTGGTGCTCCCAAATTAAAAGCAGACCGGACAGATGTGCAGAGAAGAAATGGAGACTCACATCTTTTGTGAATCAGCTAATCATTGTGCCAGAACTTGAAATCAGCTTTTCCTGTAGAGGCCTCAACTGCGCCACACCTATGTAAGCCGCATTAAATGAGGTGGAATTAACATTTTACCAGCTATTTCCTTTACTCTGCCATCTGGAGAAGGAGAAAGAGCTCAATAAAGCCCAGACTCCCAAACCTTGGCAATGTAAGGCCAGCACCTGAGGGTGGTCACGTCCAGCCTGTCCCTCCATTGAGCACTACGGAGCCATTTAGGGCTCGAGAGGGTGGATGAAAAGCACATGAAACCAAGCATGGCACGACTAACAGCCAGGTTCAGGCACCATCTTAAAGCTGCGGGGTAATCATACTATTAATATTAATATTAGCTATAATTTATTAAGCACATATTACGTCAAATTTGTAAACCTCAAACGCGGTCATGTGACTCCCTGCTTGGAAGACTCCAGTGGCTTCTTATTGCCCTGATGATAAAGGCCAGCATCCTTTAAGGGGTCGTCAAGTCCCGCAGTGTTCGATCCCTGCTTCATCTGCCACCCCTTCTCCCCTCCAACTCTGTGTTCCAGCCACACTGACTTTCCTTCAGTTTACTCTATATACCATGTTCTGTTCCACCTCTGATGCAATGCTTTTCCAACCATTATTTAAAAATATAATTTTATTGAAAACTAATTCACATACCATACAATTCACCCATTTAGGTTACTAGGATAGGGAAGCGGGTGTGATTCAATCAATAGAGCTCCCGTTTACCATATGGGAGGCCCCGGTTCCCTTCCCGGGGCCTCCTTGTGAGGGCAGGCCGGCCCGCACGGCGCAGTGGGCTGATGAAGCAAGACTTCACAGCAAGGGGGAGATAAGCAGACACAGAAAAAACACACAGCAAATGGACACAGCAAACACAAGCAGCAAGGGGGGGATAAATAAATAAATAAATAAATCTTTAAAAAAAAAAAGGGTTACTAGGATATTCACAGTGTTGTGCCACCGCCACCACCGCCAATCTTAGAACATTTTTCATCACCCCCAAAAGAAAGCCCCTACTCATTAGCAGCCACTTCCTACTTTCTTCCAACAGACCCCCACACCACCTCCACTGAGCTCCAGGCAATCACTAATCTACTTTCTGTCACTAGTCTACTGCTAGCCTGGATATTTCATATAAATGGAACTGAACAATATGTGGCCTTTTTTGACTTTATTTTCTTACTTAGCATGATGTTTTCAAGGTTCATCCATGCTACAGCACTTTTCAATATTCCTTTCCTTTTTATTGGTCTATATTATTCCCTT
>JAQZBX010037823.1:0-23643 GCA_029593785.1 Cabassous unicinctus | reverse complement strand
ACTTAAGATACCTGGAGAGGAAGAAATGATGTTCCGGCATCCAGCACAGGGCCTGGTGTGCTTAGCACACAAATAAAGAGCATCTGACTTTATCTATCCCAAAATGAGAGCCTGTACTTTTAATAAATGAGTGGGTTTCCAGGCTTGAAAATTATATCCACCTATCCACCATCCATCCCTCCATCCATCCATCTCTCCATCCATCCATTCATACATACATCTATCCATCATCCATCTATCCATCCATACATCATCCATCCATCCATCCATCATCCATCATCCGTCCATCCACCCATCCATTCATCCATCATCCATTCATCCATCATCCATCCATCCATCCATCCATCCATCCATTATTTATTTGTTCTAAGCCCTGTTCTAGACCCTGGAGAATTGATGTGTGGCAGGAATGATGGATGTTAAACAAAAAATTACATGCAAATGAAGAATGAATTATAACAAGAGCTCTTTTCAAATCTAAGACCCAGTTCTGGGTATCAAGACACCAGGGTTTGGATGCCCCTGGCCTTTGGCTTGCTGTGTGACCTAGGCAAGTTCACTTCCCTCTCTGGTCCTCAGTTTCCTAATCTGGAAAGGGTGGCCTGGCTCAGCTTCATGTTTGGGGGAAATCCCTGCTGAGTAAAGGAGAGAAGACCCTTCTTTCTGTTGTGGGATTGCACACCATCCCTGTCACCACATGGAGTTCTGCTCTGTGGGTCCCCTTTAAGGAGGCAATTGTTGTCCTGTTTGCTTTTCAAGATGTCTTAGCCTTCAGTCTGAAAGGAGGCATCCAGATTTGGGAACTGGAGTTCCATGGATGCTCTGAACAGAGCAGAGCTATAGCAACAAGCTTTTAGAAAGAAATATTTCCTCTGGGAACAATGTTGGTGTTTCTTCCATCATTTGTTAAACATAAATTAGAACAGACCTGAAAAGAAATGAAAAGAAAAGAAAAGCCCAAACCTGCCAGCCCCTTTCTGCAGATCCTGAGCAGAGTTTATTTATTTCCTTGTCTTCCTCTTTTCACCAGTGGAAGGTGGGCTTATTTTAAAAGTATCATGGCCCAGACCTGAAAAACGGTATCAGTCACTGCAAAATGGCTTCCCAGGGGCCACTCTGGTCCACGGGTATGTTTTGTGTTGTACACACAGAAGTTTATAAATTTGAACCAATATTTTTTTAATGTGAGGGTTTTTTTTGTTTGTTTGTTTGTTTTGGTGTTTTGGCATGTGCATCCAGTCATCTGGTTTCTCTGGACACAGTGGGAAGATGTAGCAGCCCTAGGCACCCCCCCCTTCCCACATGGTAGTTGTTAGGGGTCCTGGGACCAGCCGCCCCCTCGGATGGAGCCTGGACCCTCCAGTGTGGTCCCTGCCTGCAGGCTGCACCCTCAGTTATGCCGTGGACTGGCCCTATAATTACTGCCATGTGCATCCCTCGCAGGTGGTGCAGTGGCCAAGGGAAGGACATAGCATTGGGAGTCAGGAGACCTGAGCTCTAATCCTGCCTCTATCCCTGTTCCCGTCTCACTACAGGACAAGCCACACGCCCCCGCTGACCCTCAATGACTCTATTTGTGAAGTGAGTGTCAGAAAAAGAACATTTGCTTCAGCCCCACCAGCCTCCTCCCTGTTCCTCAAACACGCCAGGTGCTCTCCTGCCTCAGGGCCTTTGCACCAGCTCTACCCTCTGCCTGGCACACCCTGTCATTCATTCAGTGCCTGCCATGTCCATTCTTATCCAGCTTTGATCTGGGGAACCTGGGAGAGGCCAGATGAGGTGGGCACCCTCGCCAGTGACCTTAAGGACCAGACCTAAGGACAGATGTGGAACCCCACTTGCTGCTCCAGTTCATTTAACAGAGCTAAGGGCAACATGCAAAAGAATGATTCAGGGGCTTAAACTTCTTTATGCTTTAAACAGACAGCCCATCAAATGGGAGGCGAGTTCTAGTTCTATTTTGACATTCAGGGTGTGCTGAATTTTTGGGTTTGTTTTTGGTGGCAACCTCTGTTGCTTTCATGGAGTGGGGGGTGGGGTGACCAAGCTGCAGCAGGTGAAGTCCAGGTGACCCCCACACCACGAGAAGCTCCCCAGGGGAGCTCACGGCACCCCCTGCATCAGACTGGAGGACAGCTCTGGTCAGATGCTGCAGGGGACTCACCTTCGAGGGCAGGGCCTGTGCCAGCTTCTGCTTTGAACCTCTGAGGGGCTGGCTCCAAAACCAGGACCCTCGCTTCAGAGGCAGCAGGCGCTTCCGAAGACCCCCAATCTGAGACCTGAACTGTTAGTTTCGATATGTTTTATTCTCTTGGCTGGTTGTGGCCGAGCCTGGGAGCTAAGCCTGATGATGGGTAACTGCTCGCATGAAGTCTCATTACCGACAAGCGCAGCCTCTTGTCCCTGCCCCGCTTCGGAGCTGCAGAGGGACTGGCAAACGGTTTGGAGGCTGAGAGACACCAGAGAATTTTTTGTTCCCTCTCCCAGCATTTCATGACCCCTGACCTCTGCTTGTCAGTACCCCAGGCCTGGGCTTCAGCTCTAGGGATTGTTTGCGTATAAGAATAATGACAGATACCAGAGATCCTCTGACTTGAAAAAATGTAGAATCATCCGGGAATCTGGTTAAAATGCTTCTTCCAGTGCCTCAGGTCTAAGGTGGGGCCTGAGAGTCTGTGTTTCTAACCAACTCCCAAATGAAGCCGGAGAGCGTGCTTTGAGCAAAGGAGATAAAACAGATACTGAATGTCTTCTATGCTTTATGAGCCAGACCCCGTGCTTCTTAGCATTACACAAGATAAACCATTGTTGCCACCTTGCAGATAAAAAAACCCAGGACCCAGAGAGGGCAAGTAACTTGCCCGGGGTCACACAGCTGTGCCCATCAGTCGCAGAGCCAGGCCTTCTGGGCCAGGCCTACCTTGGAAAGGATGCTGGTGGGGAAGCTGCTTTCTACTGAAATGTTGTCTGCGGTCCAAAAGCCACAGGAGACTTTTCAAGGCAGCCAAGTCGGATGTAAATCAGGGGATAGCCCCGGCAGCCAGGCCGTGCTGACAGCGGGGCAGCCACAGGGCAGTGTCAGGACGAGGCCCGCAGTGGGATTTGGTGCTGGCGCGCTGCCTGTGATAGGGGAGCTGTCGGGGGGATGTTCACGGCTCCTGGAAGACCAGCATGGAGCCTTCTGGAGGCCAAGGAAGCACCGAGGCTCTCCGACAACCTCCCCCACCATGTAGACAAATCCCAGGGTACAGGGCTGGCTGGGAGGGTCAGATGGGATGGGCGTAAGCTGGGACCTGGTGCTTTCGTTGTTTAAAGACTCGTTCATCCTTGAAACCACATGGGTATTTTCCTTAATGGGGGTCTGCTTTGAGGACAGAGGGGCTATGGTCTCCCACCTGGCTGGGGATTTATTTTTGCACCGGGCACCTACCCTCAGGAGCTGAAAGAACGGAACAGAGTTTTGCAGTCTTGCTCCTGGAAATGTGGTATCACCTGGGAGCTGGTTAGAAAAGCAGAATCTCCGGCCCCAGTCCAAGAGGTGTGCTATTTAAAGAGAGAGAGCGAGAGAGAGAGGACTCCGGGTCAGTCACATTTGGGAATTGCTTGGCTCAACAAAGTTAAACAGGTTTCCTTGGCATGGCAGTTCTCAGATCACACACATACGCTCTAACTAGTATTGCACCTGCATCGTCCAGGAAATCTGGGGTTCCCTGGGCCTCCCACAAACCCCCCAGCTAGGTTTGTCTGGTCCTCGTGCTAATGGGGGGCAGTCGGTCAGAGACCTGGATGCAGGGGCGAATTGCCTGTGTGCGTGCATGTCAGTGCGTGGGTCTGTGTGAGTGTGAATGTGTGTGTGAGAGTGTGTCTCTGACTGGGAGGTTGTGTGTGTCTCTGAGCACATGTGGTATGTGTGTGTGAGGCTGTGTGTGATTGCGTCTGGCTGAGTGTGCCTCTGTGTGTATGAGTATGTGCACGTGTGTGAGTCTGGTCATCCCTCCCAGCACATGTTGTATCTTGTGGTCACGTGTGGGAAGAGGACGTGGAGTCCTGTGCGCGGTCACACTCTAACAGAATCTTCTTGTCTTCTTTGCTTCCTCTCTTTGCACTAGGTCCAGAACAGCAGGCTTTTCTGAGGAGACTCCAAAACGTAAGTGACACTCTGACCTCTCCTGTGGCATTGGTGTCAGGGACTCAGTTTCTCCTCCTGGCTCTAGGAGGAGAGGATAGACCTCTCTTCCCTCCCCCGAGGCCCCAGGACCTCGTCCACACGTCACCTCCGGGTGGGGGCCTCGTGGTCTGGGTTGGCCACCTGGGCCCAGCCTGCCTGCACCAGGGAGGCAGCCTTGCCAGAAGGAACGAGCACTGGTTTAGGAGTCCTCGCCTGGATTCCATCCTGGCTTTGCCATAGAATGGCTTGGGGAAAGTCCTTTACGCTCTTCTCAGCCTGTTCCTGTGTTTGCAGACAGTGGAAAACGAGGCCTTTTTTCCACCCTGCTTTGCCCCTGACGGGGTTTTAAGGCAGCCCCCTAGTGAGGCGATGGGGTCCTCTCCAGGCTGATTCTAAGGATTAGGGATCAGACACAAGTTGAAGGGGGAGCTTGACTCCTGGCACAGACAAGGTGTACTGGGAATCAGGGCTTTTATCACCCTTGTACCTTTATTAAACTTTCTACTTAAAAAAATATTGAAAACCTTCAGAAAAGTTGCAAGAATATTACAGTGAATTTTTGTATACTCTTCCCTTAAGAATATTCCTATTGGTGACATTTGCCACACTTGCTTCACCTCTCTATATAATATATGCTATCAAAATAGTCACATTAATATTGTTTTCTTTTTGCTGAATCATTGGGGTGTAAACTACCGATACCCCTTTACCCCTAATCCTTCAGTGTGTGTATTTCGTAAGAACAAGGCCATTCTCTTATATAACCACTGCACAGTTATCAACCCCAGGACATTTAACATTGACACAATTCTCTTATCTAATCTACAGAGTTAGTGGCATTCTGCTGATTGTCTGAATATCTATGGCAACTTTTTTTTTTTTTTTCTTCTAGTTTCTGTTCAGAATCACAACAGTGTTTTTCAAAGGGGGTTTGTGGAGCAGGTACCTGACTCTGTCACTTTTCTGCAGGTGCCTTGCTCACCCTGATTGGGAACGTCGGTTACTGTAGGGGCTTCCAAAGTCTTGTAGTCGGAACGTTCAGTGAGAAATGCATTCTATGACAGGATCGTGCATGGGCCTGAAACTGAACCAAAGTTTCACACACCCAAAAAAACCTGTATTTGCCCTCTCCAGTGTTTTGTTCTGTTCCACAAAAATGAGAGTTGTGACCCTCTAGTTGATTTCATGCCCCACTGGTGGGTTCTGCTCTGAGATTTGAAAACCCTGGCTTCCTGGGCAGAAATATTTGCAGCGAAGGTGAGACCCGGCTTGATTTGGGAGTCACCTGTGAAACCCAGGCTAAGAGAAAAGCTGCTTTCTGGCCCTGATGGCCCCTGGCCCGTTGTCACCCATCCTGATCCTCAAGTCCCCCCCATCCCGGCTGCCGTTCAGGAGCAGCCACAGGTCACCTGGCCCTGTGGAGGTCTCGATCCCGGGGAATCAGACAAGAGTATCTCCTGTGGCTCTCAGCGCCTCCCTGACCAGCTGCTGAGGGAGTGTGGAGGTGACCCACCCACTTCAGCTCCCGCAATCACTGTCATAACCATGTGATTATAGTAACACATATTATAATAGGTCAGTAATAACACTAATGTCCACTGACTTCTTAATTGCATGCTCAGTCTGGTGCTAAGAGGCTTTAGGCAGAGTAGCGCATTTTACCCTACAATAGCAGCCTTACAGGGTAGATACTCTTATTCCTTTTTGTGGATGACAGATGAATTAATTGAGCACCTACTGTATATCAGCCACCACTATGCACTTTACACACTCACGCAGTCCTCACAATAGACCTGTGAGGTGTGGGCACTGATAAGACCTCCGTTGTAGAATTGGAGAAACTGAGGCTGAGAGAGGTGAATCAACTTCCCCACAAAGTCACTAAGTTAGGAAGGATTTGAACCCCGGGTGCCCATACTGTCTGGCATTGGCCTTCCCGCCTCTCCTCCATTCCACCTGCCCCCCCCGCCCCCCCGCAAGCCCGGCGCAGTCTCCCTTCTGGTCCAGCCCCTTCTCGAGACCTCCCTTTTGGTTAATGAGTAGCAGAGGCAGCCGCCTGTTGCTGCGAGGCCAAACTGTGAGTTCTGCTTCCAGATAAAGAGAGACTTGTGCAAGGGGCCCCAGCCCCCACCCGGGGCTGACAGCTTTATAGGCAATAAACAGATAGTCCAGCCTCTGTTCCTCTTTTTTGGGGCTTGCTGATCTGTCCGCACTTGCCTGGGGGAGCCCGTTTTACGGGAGGGGCAGCTGAGGGCCGAGGGGCTGGTTTGCTGCCTCCTCCAAGCAGCCTTCTTGGGTTTTTCTTTCTGAAAGGGCTCCCTGACATGGCAGGCAGTGGGACTTGGAGGGGGCATATTTAGAGGAAGAGTCTGGAAAGACAGAGGCTATTACCATTCTGAAGTCTAAGGACGACGGGCGTGCGTCCATCCCCACTGGGGCCTCTGACCTCCAGGTTCCCATCTGAGTAAGGGGACGATAATAGCTCATGAGCCTCTCACAGGGTCAGGCATAGCCTGGAGGAGAGGACAGTTGGGTGGATGTCTGTTGGGCATTCAGTGGGACCTGTGTTAGTGTTTATGAGCCAGCCAAAAAAATTATCCCTGACAGGGGACAACCCATGGAGGGAAAGTCCATGGAGCTGGGGAGTCAGACAGTTTCAGGTTCAGATCCTGGATCCACCCCATGCCAGCTGATCTCAAGGGGACTCACTTAACCTCTCTGAGCCTCACCTTCCCCACCTGTAAAATGGAACAGCAGGAGGAAGGGAGCACCCAGGAGAAAGCGAGCTTGGGATCAGGGGCGACTTCACCATTTTGTGATCACAGCGGGATATGCGTGTGTGTTTTACTTTTTATGTAGAAATAATTTCAAACTTACAGGACAGTTGCAAAATTAAAATGAAACCCATACAGAGAACTCCGACATACTCCTTCCTTACACAGATGCTCAGCTTGACCGGCATTAACTTCTTGCCCCATTTGCTGTCGCATTCTGTCTATCCACAGTGGAGTTTTGAAGCCCCCAATGGGTCAAGCACCCCACATTAAAGTTTCTCATTTCATCCTCCCAGGCAGGGTCCCTTAGGGCAAACCCTACCCCACTCCCACTTCAGCCAACAGCATTGGGTCCCAAGTGCCTTGGGGCTGTGTCTGAAAACCAGGAAGAGAAGAGATTCTTAACAGGGGGAAACTCTCTGGGGTTGGCCTGAGCCTGCCCATGGGGCCTTGCCACACCCCCGCAGGTGAGGGTGGAGTGTTTGCTAACAACAGACCTGCGGCTTCTAGTGTCCTTGGGAAATGCCACCTGCTGACTTCAGGCTCATTAAGCAAAATCCTCAACCTCAGCGCTTACTCCCCGGAAGGGCCAAGACATAAAATATTTACTGTTTACCCTGATTATAAAAGTAATACATTTTTAATACTGAAAATTCAGAAAGCACAGAAAAGCAAAACAAAGAAAAGAAACTACATCTTTATTCCCACTACCTAGAAATAACCCTGATGTGCTCCAACAGTGCATTCATAAATTGGGAGTTTGGCTGTTCACGGTTTCTCTTTCTTTCTTGCAAACCACTTTGCGGTGAACATCTTTGTATGGGCTTCTTGTTTGTTTGTGGGTTTGTCTGGTCAAGATATTGGAATTGCTAGGCTCAAGGGGGTGAGCACCTTTAAGATTCTGGACCCATGTTGACAAATCACTGACCTCCAGGTTTTTATTTAGACTCTTGTCTGTCATCATTGACAGCTTGCTGAGCCGTCAAGAACACGTGGGGGGAGGGGCAGCACCCTGGGGAGCCCCCTCCCTTCAGGGAGCAGGGATTTAAAACAACCATTCGAGAAGCAGCTCCCAGTTCTCCAGTCCAGTGTGAATCCTGGGCCAGGCTGGGCACTCGAAGAACCATCTGTGTTTTGCTGCTTCCTGACTGTGTGACATTGGGCAAGTCACCTCTCCTACCCAGGCCTCAGTCGCCCCGTCTGTAAAATGGGCACCTAGCTGCTGCCCGGGTTAACCAGCACATGCTTGGTGCAAATATTTCTTATTAATGTTTCTCGTTAATAATGGTCATCATAAAGGGCTTTGAGGGGTGATTTAGTCACATGTAACAGTTGAGGCATTCAGTGAAAACTCTCACTCTAAAAGAGGCGAGACTAGAGAGCATGCAAAGAAGAGCCATGCGGTGGAAGGTCTCCGTGGTGGCTGCCCGGAAGCCACACATCTCAGAACTTCTCTGGGCTGTCTGATCACCACGAGGCCCAGCCTGGAAGCCTCTTGGCTGAGGAACGGGCCAGCCTGGATGTTTCTGGGGAGAAGGGTGGCCCCACCTTCTCAAGATCATCGGGTGGAGAACTTTAGTTTGCCCTTTGGCCTTTCCAGTCTGGGACCGTTGGAGAAATTCACCCCTGTCCAACCCCCTTCCAGCCCTGCTTAGTGGGGAAGGCCCAGCTGAGGATATTTGCTGTGAGGGGAAGTTTGGGGAAAACCTCTAAGCATCTGAAAACTGAGAGTGAAAGTCTGATCATTCGGTCATCAAAAGGTTATGGACTTTTGCGGTAGTACAGGCCCTAGCTGGGTCCTGGGGACCTGGAGATGAGCAAAGAACTCTCTGCCAGAAGTCCCAGGCCAATGGGGAGACGTTACAGATCAGGCACCCATCAGTGGGGACTCTGGAAGATGCTTCGGGCACACAAAGTTCAAAAAACTTTCCCAGAGGCCTCGAATGACCAAGAGAATTATGCCCGGTGGGACACTAGGCAGGAAAGGTATCACCTGTAGAGGAACTGGCACGTGCAAAGGCCCTGCGGGCAGCGGGTGAAAGTGGAGAGGGGGCCTTGGGATGCCCTATGGAGCTTGGTTTGGCTTGTGTCCTGTTCCTGGGGCATTGGGGAGGGGCCAGGGAGGCTGGATAAGTTGGTGGTCTACCTTGGGAACCCTGAATGCTGTGCTGAGTGTTGGGTCTCGCTTGATACACTTTGGGGAAACATCCTCGAACCAGACGTTCTTATTTAATGGTCCCAAGTGCCCCTTACAGGTGGTGGCTGACTTCTAGTTGTTTTGACAACTGGCGTCTGCTCGAGAGAACAGACAAGCCAGGCCCTCACCCAAACACGGCTGCAGGAGAATCGCGGGCACTGCACCGCGTCCCAAGGGGAAAGCCACTCTAATGAGATTTCTAACCTAGTTTTGCTGACTCACGTGGTTTTTGGAGTGTGTGAAATGCCTTGGGAGGGCTCCGTTTTGAGGTGGCTTTGTCTGACAGAACACCGGATGCAGAAACTGTTTACCTGGTGTTTTGCCTGCGTGATGGATCTTGAGCCCTGGATGTTTATGTTTCTGACTCTCTCAGCACTTGACTTGAAGCTCAGAAGGGTGTTTGGTGAACAACTGCATGAAATGAGAGCTGGCCAATATTTCTTGGGCAGGGAAACACTTTCTCCTGAGAGCAAATTTCAGTTGTGAGTTGGGGCAGTTCCTTGTGCTTCCCTTGTGTAACGTGAGATGGCCCATTTTACAGACAATGCACCTGAGGCCCCGAGAGGAAAGTGACATTCCTGAGGTCACCCCCCACAGCTGGCAAACGGCAGAGTTAGGTTCCGACCGGAATCTTCTATGGTGCACAGTATAGGCAAATGTGGAGCTAGGCAAAGCATGCTTGGGGAATCCAAGTCTCACTGGGAGGGACCTGATGGGGAATTTGGAGAGCAGAGCTGGGAGAGGGAAGGAGGGAGTTCTTCTCTCCGCTGACAGTGTCCAAGGAAGAATTATGTAGAACTCGGCCATTTGGGGGTCAGCAAGAACTGACTGAGTTCATTAAAAAGGATGGATTTCTTGGCTATTTATAGTTGTGGCCTAAATCTCAGGTCTCCTTGCCCCCAAAGAGTGAGAAGGAGATTTTTTCAGATTGCCCTGGCCATCCACGGGGTGATTCATTGAGCTGATTAAGTCCTGGGCTGCGGTGAGGTGGGAGGTGGGGTGAAGAGCGAGGGGCCAGGGTCAAGGGGCAGGGAGGGTGGTGGCAAGTAGGTTTCCAGAAGTTGTGTGGGCTGGGAGACAGAGCCACTGGCTTCTGCGTCTTGCCCTCATCTGTTCAATGAGGTCAGCCTCTTCCCTAGACAATAGCCATCTGATGGCTTTGGCCCAGCTGAATTTCCAAACGGCTGAAAGCTTGACCCTGGTGGGAGGAACCCATTTTTAGTAAACAGGGCAGGTATACGTGACTCTCACCACTTAGGAGTTGTAATTAGAGGAGACAATCCTGGTAAAGCGCTTGGCACAGGTCTCCCACGTGCTCAGTGCCCAGTGAGCATTCGCTGCTAGGATTATTTGCTGTGGCCCGGGCTTGCTGTACCCTCGTGCATCAAGATACCTGGGTTCTGTGCACATACAAGAGACTTGGATTCTAATCCTCTCTGGTTGATACGCAAAATACACTCCCCACCGTGCACCTCCTGCCGGCCTCAGTTTCCTCCTGTGTCAGGTGAGGGGGTGAGACTTGACGAGATTCCTCCAGAGCCCAGTGGGTTAAGGGCCCAGGACTCTGGATCCTGTCTGTCCCTTCCTGGCTGTGCAACTTTGTTCAAGTTGCTTAACATCTCTGAGCCACATTTGCTCATCCGTAGCTTGGACTTGAGATCCCTCAGTTTGGTAAGGACCAGGTAAAAGAACCAGTGCCGAGAACAGAGCCTGCATGTTGGGGGATTTTGCATGCATTTACATCAGTTGGGAGATTTTGCATACATTGAAAGCATTTTTAGGAATCTTTGAAAATGCTACAAAGCCCCATTGTCTTTGGACTAATTGGGAGAAGCTTGAGCAGTCATCCGCAGTGAAAAGCAATTTAAGGAATTATGGAAAGTATTTTGCATGATTAAAAAAATTAGCTAGTATTATATAAAGTGCAAAGCACTTTGCCAGGCACATTATGTTGGCTGCTATCACCAGCACCACCACCAACATCATCATCATCATTTCAAGAATCTACTAGAAGAATAAAGTGTTGCTATGGCAGGGATAAACTGGACACCCCCACCCCATCCCGACCCTGCCTACAAACTGTGACCTCTGGAAGAAGAAACAAAGATAATGGCTGAGGAATGTGATGGGCAAAGGTGTGTTCCGGGAAGGCTTCCTGGAGGAGATGGCCTCTGAGGATGGAGAATGGCAGGGCTGTGTATTGCAGGGCCTGGGAATAGCCTGTAAAAATGTACCAGCCATGAAAAGTCCAGGGCCTCCGAGGCAAGGGTGTGTAGAGATGACAAGATGAGTTCTATGATAAAGGTAACCCCTGTCTGCTCTAGTTCTGCTAAGGGACAATCCTGATTGGCGGTGTCTTCCTGGAGAACGCCGTCTCTGGGTGAAGCCCCCGCCTGTCCCGGGGCTGTGCTGAAAGGGGCATCGATGATATTCTGAGGCCTAGAGCTGAGGGGCGGAGCTTCTTCCGCCCTCTGTCTGGCCTCTTCTGCACCCCATCTCCCAGTGACTTAGGGTGAGTCATGTTCCGCTCGTCCGCTCGTGTCCCCATCTGCTCAGAGAGGCCTCTGTTCCTTTACAGAACCATCCAGGGCTGCCTTCTGTGACTCCAGGCCTATGAGGTCAGTGGCAGTTGCAGTTACCAGGGAAACGATGTGCAGGGCGGCTGCCGGGGGCCAGGGAGAATGTGGGAGCCCTTCGGTGCTGCCTAATTCTCGGGGACCTAAGTAGGCTCGTGGTGGCCCAGCTGGTGGCCTGGTGGAATAAGGCCCTCCTCAGAGGCGTCCAGCTTGGTACAGGGCATGGCTCCCCTGGCTGAGCACTGCTCGCCCCTGTCACCCACCCCGAGCCCCCGGTGGGAGCTCCTGTCTTCCCACCTCCTCGGCACACATCCTTGCCTGATGGAGCCTCTCAGGCCCTGAGCTGACAGAAGGTAGGTCTCCAGATGAAGAGCTGTAGGCTGGGCATTCTCTCGGGGTCGAGGACCTCCATTGGATTCAGGGCTCTGGATTTCCTAGGGCCTGGGAAAGAGCTTTCCCAAACGAGGAAGGAGGTGAGCCAGCCCCAGGAAATCCACACAGTAGGTGGCAGGCTGGGCATGCGGAGCCCAGAGCTGGAAATGTGGGTGATCCCCTTCTCCACCTGGGCCTCAGTTTCCTCACCTGTAAAACAGGAACAGTAGACCGGACGATGGTATTGAAAGTCAGGAGCTAGTCCAATTTCAAAAAAAAAAAAAATATATAGATTGAGGCTGGGGAGCGGAGTGGCCTGGCTTTTAATTTTGCCACTTCAGCTATTAAAAAAGAAAGTGACCATTTGTTCTTACCATTCTGTTATCGGAAGTTGGAAGGCAGGGACAGTTGTGCCTAAGGCAGGCATGCTGGCACCTCCCACTGCAGGCCCAGGTTCCTTTGCATTCTCATTTGACCGCAGGCTGGCGAGAATTTCTTCCCAGCTTGGCACAGCTTGGCACGGGGCATTTGCAGGAGAGAAGCTCTTTGAGTAAGGATCAACCACCATAATTGCTGCTGTCTCGAGCTCTCCTAGGCACAGGCAGTTCCTATGAGCTCTAACGTGGATAGATGTTGTACTTAGGCATGAAATTTTAATATTCACTTACTGTGCACCTGGCAGTATGCTGAGCAGTTTGCCTGCATCTGTCCATGTAACCGTTCCTGGGCCCTGTGAGGTTGGTGCCGTGATCAACCTTATTTTACAGATGAGGAAACTGAGGCATGGAGCAATTGCCTAGCAGAGCCGGGATTTGCACACTGGCCGCCTGGCTCTAGAGCTTCCTGGCAAGCCCCTTCCCTCTTCCAGCCTCGCTCTCCTTATCTGTAAACACTGAGTATTGGGTTGATGGGTGAATCTGTCATTCAGCGATGCTCAGGCCAAGGAGTCACAGGTGCGCCGGGACCTCTGGCCGGGATTGGGGGTTGAGGCGGCCCAGGATCTGATTTCTGCAGTGAGGTCCTTCCCCTCCAGAAAGTTTCATTCCCAGTAGACTGCAGCCTTGAGCTGTGATGGCAGGAGTAACTGGTCCCCAGCTCCCTCCTGTGATTGACCAGGCTGCTCTGCAGCCCTGTTTCCCAGACCCCAGCGGACTCTGGCACTTGCACCATCTTCCCGCTTGGCGGATGCTACCACCCCGAGGGCCAAAAGGTTTCTCAACCCTTTTTTACGGAGAACTGCCGGCCAGGTCTGGCTGTCTGCTCCCGCACTCTTTCCACCCGCCCTTAGGCAGCTCTCCCCACCCACCCCCAAGCTAAGTGAGGGAGGTCACTGGAACTTTCCACCTTCACTGGGCCCAGAGAGCTCCCGAGGAGCCACCAACCCTTGGGGCCTCCACTGTTCAGTCACCAAGCCTAATTGTGGGGACCCAGGGGTCCTCTGGTCCTACCCACTCTGCAGAAGAGAAAGTTGCAATAGAAGGGGCAGCCAGGAAGAGGCAAAGGTGTTGGGGGATGCCCTGAGTTTTTGAGCTGGGTTGACCAAAGTTTGGATCCTGGTTCTGGCTCCTCTAAGCACTACCCCCTCCCCCCAAGCCTTAGTTTCCTCGGCTGCAAAGAAAAGAGCCTTTGCCCTGGTTTCGATGGGATGATCCGTCAAGGCCCCCAGCGGGCCCTGGCACGCAGCACTTGCTCAGCAGAGGTTTGGCTTCGAGTCAAGGTCATAACTGTTTTTAAGAGGAACGCTTACACATTTTGGCATCATCCCAACGGTTCGCACTTGCTGAGTGCCTACTGTGTGCCAGGCGCCCTAAGGTAGGCACTGTTAACATCCATGTTCTGTATTTGAGGAAACTGAGGCACAGAGAGGTTTCTATTACGTGCATTTTCCTTCGCTGGGAAGGCTGCCTTGGCAGAGAGAAAGAGGACTGTGTGTGCACACGTGTGTGTGACTTGGTGGCTCCGCGCTGCTCGGGTCTCTCCATGAGCTGGTCCTTAAACACTCGTTGGTCTTTGGCAGAGCTGGAGCCTTCCCAGGGCCCCCCCGTGGCCTGTTCTGCTGTTGGTCCTCGAGCTTGGCAAGGGGGAAAGAGGGGCTGGCACTTTAGGGGCAGGTGTTTCTCCTTTGGGGAAGGTGCCACCTACTGCCTCTACTTTAGGGAGAAAGCGACAGCCCAGGGGGGAGGGCCCCAAGTTCCAGGCGAGGTGCCCTGCGGCTCATCCCCCTTCTGGAGGCATTGCCAGAGCTGTTGCCACATACTAGGGCTGCCCAAGGCTGACTCGGCTGGACTCTGCCCCTCGCCCGGGTGCATTCCTTTGTCCTCTGGTGGGTGGGCGGGGCCTCTGATACTTGTCCCCCTAGGATCAGGACAGGCGCCACTGGGTTTCCCAACCCCAGGTAATCCACCTGCCTTGCCTTTGTTTCTCAAACTGCTTTTCACTTCAGCAGATGGATAGAGGGAGCGTTGGACTTGTCCTGGGTTCAGATCCCAGCTCAGTCACTCGCTCACTGGGTGACCTCGGTCCAGATCCTGTCTCGTCTCTGAGTCTCAGTTTCCTTACCTGTAAAATGGTGGCACATGAGAGTGCTCGTCTCCCATGGGCTTTGTAAAGCGCAGAGACAATAGTGGCTAGGAAAAGCTCTGGCAAACGGTCAAGTCTGGGGCACATGGTGATGGGGTTAGGCCCTGGCGGAAGCGAAACCCAGCCTGGCCCCAGCCCCCAGGTGTTCACGGTCTGGCAGAGGCGGCCACACACATGCTTGCATGCACACACACACACACACACACACACACACACACGTCACCATCAGTCAGCGATTGTCTCTTTGACTGGTTGTGTTTGTGTTACATTTTACCAAGCGTCTCTCAATTCATTAGCGCCACCATTCCCAGCCTCACTTGGGGAGCTGGGGAGCAGTACAGATTCCTGGACCCCTGTCCTGAAGAATCAGAGTCAGCATGTCTGGGGTAGGCCCAGGAGTCTGCATTTTTAGCCAGTGTCCCAGGTGATTCTGATGTTCAGGCACATGTGAGAAACTTGGTCATCTGTCAGTACCCCCTAAGAGCCCAGAGATTCCGGCAGGGACAGTTTTACAGATGATAGGGCCTGTTTTACAGAAGAAGAACCTGAGGTTTCCTGAGGAGAACTTTGAACTTTGCCAAACTATTTTCTGAATGAGAGCTGGCTCTCTGAAGGTCCCGGTGCCCAGTGGGCTGGAGGAGGAGGGAGGGAAGATTCTGGGGTAGGCAGGAAAAGCTTCCGGAAGGACGTAACACTTGGGCAGGGTCTTCAAAACGGGTGGGATCCACCTATAGAACCCATAAGCAAATCTATAGAGTTGAGGGGCTCATGCTGGGGAGAATGAGGTGGCCCCAGGACTCATGCAGGGCAAGAGAAGAAATAAGGTGGTAGAGAACTGGGGACAGGGGTGGACAAGTATGATGAGCCTTGGATTTCAGGTGGGAGAAATTTAAAGATTATTCTCCAGGCTGCTGGGAGCCATTGATAGTTCTTGAGCTGGAGCGGGGAAGGCTGACATGGTAGGCAATGGGGTTTGCTAGAAGTAAGCCTGGCAAAGCTGTTGGGAGCAGAGGTCAGGGCATGCCTCCAGGGGAGTCTCCAGTGGTTGGGATGGTCTTGTCTTGAGATGCAGCATGAGTGACGGGCTAGAAGAAGGCAGCGCCATATCTCCAGCACTGTGCTCAGCAGGCATCATCAAAGCTTAAGTGGTGATGGAGACTGCCTGGGGATCGAACAGCCCCTCAAGCTGGGAGATGGTCTTCATAGCCCTCCCTTGAGCCCACCTGCTGCCCCTGGTGTGGATTTTAACGCTGAGTTTTTCTTCTAGCCGAGCAGTAGCTGCTGTTAGGCACCATCTTGTAGAGCTGGAAGTTGCTGCCACCGCTGCACCACCATCCGCCATCCTGACCGAATTAGATATGAATCCGGTCCACCCAGGTTTGGAATAAGAGCTTTACTTTCAGCCTCTGGCACCCGCTCCCACTGTATTCCACAGGGTTGGGGTTGTGGGGGACGTACCCACCCTCCACCACCTCCTTCGGGCCTCAGTTTCCCCACTGTGAAACGAGTGCCCTCCAGCTCTCGTGGCCTCTCTGTGAAAGAGGCTGGTGTTTGCGCCTTTCTCTCATTGATTTGCTGTGGGTCTGGGGCCTCGGTCTCCCCATCTATGAAACGGGCTTGCAGTCGGACGCACAAAGACCTGAAGGCCCCAATCTGAGTCTCTGAGTTTGCGTAGGATCCGGCAGAACCCCCCAACACCTGGCAAACCCTGAAGAATCCGCTTCAAAGTCATTTTTGGAAGTGGCTCAGGGGGCACGTTGTTTAGTGAAAATTGATTTCCTAAGGATTTGAGGCTTGCCGCTCCTAAAAAGGCAATGATTTTAGAGTTTTGCTCATTTTTGTTGAAACTGCTCAGATGCCAGGAGAAAGCCCCTTGTTTCTTCAGCAAGCTGGGTGGCAGTTCTGAACAAATGCCCTGTTTCTTTGCTCTACCATCCCACAGGGAAGCCCCCAGAGCTGCTGAGCCGTGAAGGCTATTTGTCCCTCTGCTGAGTGTCCCGAGAGCCCTGAGCCCTAGACTTCCAGTTCAACAAGTATTTATTGTGCCAGGCCCTATCCGAGGTGTCTAGAAACAGCTAATAATATATGGTTCCCGCCCATGCGCTTGCTCTCAGACCCCAGGGCGAGAGAGGGAATAATCCGACCCTTACAGAAAGGAATACAGAAGTGGCAGGAGCTGAGAAGCCCAGGGGAGCACTGGGAGTCTGGGCCACCCAGGCTGAGGCTTGAAGATCGCCTGCAAGTAACTCAGGGGGGCAGTTTGGCCATGCTGAGGAAGCGGCAGAAGCCCAAGTGTGGAGGCATCACCCCTGGGGATCTTGAGTGGGTTCCAGGTGAGTGGGGGTGCCTGAGAGCAGGCCTCCAGGTAAGTAGCAGAACTCCAAGCCGCAGAGCACTGAGCCAGGGAGCAGAATGTGCAGAGCCGGGGCCTCAGGGGCACATATTGTTTGCCGCTCGGCCGTCACACACCCCCCACCCATCCCCACCCCCACCCCCACCCCCACCCCTGTTTTGCTGTATCCCAAGCTGTTTCCTTCCACTGCCACCAAACGCTCGTGGAGCTGAATTTCCGGGTGCGTGCAAGGTAGGGTGGAGCCAGGAAGGAAGAAAGTCCATCCTGGTGGTTTAAAAGAGGAACAATCAGGACTGAGGAGGTTGTTGACAAACATTGGAGGAGTTAGGTGGGCCATTATGCTCATTTCACAGTTGGTAACACTGAGGCCCAGAGAGAGAGAAGGTGGCTGGCCTTTGGGGCCACGCAGCAGTGGTGCCCTGGCTGGTTTCCGTGGTGGGGGTGGCCAGGCTCTGAGTGGGCCTTGAGCCCTAAGCACCCTTAGCTGACTTTGTCACCAAGGGCCTGTCTGCTTCTAGTTTCTATAGAGCAAGGGAGGGGCTGTCCTCTGTTTGCTTTTCTCAGCCACTGGGAGAGAGGAGGGCAGCTCAATGGCTCTTACGGCCCAAAGGGGAAGTTTGAGGAAATGGAAACTGAACCTTTCTTTTGTTTCTCGTCTTTATTTTTTACCGTGGCCCCCAGAAATAATCCTGGGTTCTGCAGAGCCTGCCTGGGGGATCAGGGCTGATGCCACCCTCACTTCCGGCAAAGCCGGGCTGCAGCGGCGGAGGGCTGGGGTGGTGGGGAAGCTGATGGGGGGGAAGAGTGACAGGCATGGGGCTGGTGAGTCAGTGCCAGGAGGCAGTTGCCTGCTGACTCACCCGCTCCCCAGGCTGGGCCCCTCCAGCAACCTGACTCGAGCACAGGGGAGTGGGGGAAGGGGCTTCACTGACCTCTGTATTCCAGTGCCCATACCCCAGAGCTGTAACTGCCTGAAACACAACGGGAAAAAACCCTAAACCCTCAACGTTATGGGCATGTCTAGCGGCGTGCTAAAGGTGGACACAAATGTCTCTTGCCAGGCCAGGGGCCAGGCGTTCCAGAAGCCCCCGTGTTTGCAGAATCAACAGATGTGCCATCTGTTCACGCACGCAGGCTCCCAGACCGCCTGTGGAGGACCCTGTGGCATCTCTCATCCTCCCACCTCCTCCCTCTTTAGCTAAGCTTGCTTGTGCCCTATGCTGGAAATTTACTGAGTGGTGTTTGGGGTCTTTGGGAACATCCCCTTCCCTCCAGAGTCTGATTCTAACTCAGCTGTGAGGCCCAGCTCGACGGGTATGCTAGGATACCTCTTCCTTGAAGCCTTTCTCATTTGCCCAGACATGTAACTCCAGCCCCTCCTTTGAACTTGTAGAATGATTAAAAAACAAACAACCAAAAAAAATAAAACAAAAAAACCCCACAACTGGACAGTTAGCGCTGTGAGGGCAGGAAGGTGACCTCCGTGTTCCCTGCAGTGTCTCTGGCCTGACATGCAGTAGGTGCTCAATTAATGTGTGCTGAAGGAGTTAGGTGCCAGTTGGGGCCTCCCCGGAGGGAGTATTGCCCCAAGTGAGTAAGTGTTGGCTCACGGCCAGGGAGCAACTTGTCCAAGGTCACGTAGCTTGGAAGGGTGACCCTGTCCTTTCCAAAGCCATGGGCTTCACCCATGGGGGGGGTGGGAGGAGGGGGTTCTAGGCTTTGACACACGGGAACATTCTTTCCTCTGCGTCACCACAGTGTTACCGGCCCTTGGCCAAGGGGAAGGAATTCTAGCCACCCATCTTTGCCAAGAGTCAGCCCATCCCAGAGGTACCTAGCTCATGATGAGGAAGCTGGGTGGCTCTGAGGCATCGGGGTTAGAGACTCGGCTCTACGAGCTCAGCCCCTGCTAGAAAGTTACAGCTGCTTCCAGAGAAGGTCCAATATAGAGGTCAGCCCAGAATTCCCGCCCAGACTGGGCTGGAGGGGCCGGCCAGGCAGTGACCAGCAAGCTGGGGCTTCTGGCCATGGCCTTCAAGGCCAGCCGCCCCCGCCCCACCCCACCCCACGTCCCATTTCCTCTTGCTCTCTGTCCCATGCTGGCCTTCTCTCTGTCCCTTTAACACACTATACGTGGCCCTCTTTGTACATGTCCCCCACCCCCTAGTCTTCCAGATCTCAGCCATACAGACGTCAGCTTCAATGCAACTGAAAGCGTGGACCCTGGAGTCATCTGTCTGGGTTTGAATCCCAGCTGTGTGACCTTGAGCAAGTGGCCTCACCTCTCTGGGCCTCATCCAGGCTGCTGTGAGGAATAAACGAGTTGGGGCAGGGAAAGGGCTCGGCAGAGTGCCTGCCCACAGAGTCCTCAGCAAGCGTCTGCTCTTAGGAAATGTCACCTCCTCGGAGAGCCCGCCTTGCTTCCCCAGGCTGAAGGAATCCTGTCGCCCCCTCACTCACATACCATCCTGCTCTGTCTTCAGCCTGCCTGTCAAGGTCGGGAGTATTTATTCACTTATGTATTTAGCATCTGCCTCCCCTTCTGGAATATCCGCTCCTTAGGGCTCACTTCTGTGTCCTTAGTTTCTGGGGCAGTGCCTGGCACATAGTAGGGCAGGTCCTCCCTTGCGATCTGTTGCACAGTCACTGCTTGCCGTGGTTACCCTTCCTCTCATTTTACCCCTGGCCCACCGCTAGGCAGAATGGGGAAGTGACTGCCCGCGTGACCCAGCAGCACCGGAACCGGTCCTCGCTTCCTGACTCCTCACCCGCTCCTCTTTCCCTTGACACGGCCATGCCTTGGGGGACCTCCGTTTGGAGCATGGCGGGCCTCCCCAGTTTACCTTCACTTCAGGTGTGCAGTGCCCGGCCACTCCGCCCTCCGCCCCTGACCAGCCCTGTCCGGCCACACAGTAGCCTGCGTTTGTGCCCTTCCAGGGTGTCTGCAGTTTGCACGCCTGTGTCCTCCTTCCTCTCGTTTTCATTTCCGGCTGCCCTCTTGTGGTTATCTGGGGCTTTGGGGTCAAGTCCTGTGCCTCCCAGGAGAGAAGAAAACTATTTGGACCCAGTTTCCCAGACCTTGGGCTTGTTTACCTGCAAACATTTTTGCACATTTGTGGCCGTAGACTGAGCTCACGTCCTGCCTACCAACCATTCTCTCTCTCACACACACACACACACACACATTGTCCCAAAGGCCAGATTTTTTTGTAAAATCCTGTTCATTTTAACCCACTTTTTCCTCCGCAAACCACAAAACCAAAAAAAAAAGTACTGGAAGGACTATACTGCCAGCCCTGGCAGCTCGCTTATCCAGGTCACTCTGTCCCTGGGGTGGTCCCAGTTGTCATGGTGATGTGGAACTGGAGTTGGGTCCTGGGTGCAAATCCTGGCCAACAACCTCCGTGCTGTGTGACCTAGGGCGAGACCCGCCTCTTCTCTGAGCCTTCGTTTCCTGACTTGTGCAAGAGGGGAGACTATGGGAGCCTGGGCAGAAGTAGAAGCTTCTTGAGGTTGAGGGCTGACTCGGCGCCAGGCAAGGGGCTTTCCGTGGCGGTGGGGTGAGGTTTCTGAGGAAAGGTGATGCTGCCTTACAGGGAGTGGCATGGGGAGTGGTGCTGCCAGCTCAGGGCTGCTGTTAAATAAGCAGAGGGGAGGACCTTGTCTGCAGACCTCTGCACCCCTGAGAGGTCCTCCTGCAAACAGTGCCCCCAACAGAATTCACTTTCACTAGCACCAGAATATAGTTGCTTATTGTTTTGTCTTTGTCCTGGGCAGAACAATGCTCAGCTTCCTGGATGACCTCACTGGGAAAGGCCACTGGGGCTGTGAGGCTGGCTCCGGCCAGCAGCATCTCCAGGCCCAGCCTGCCCTGCCTGCCTCCACCCTCCATGGCCACCTTAGGTGACCTGGGCAGACTGGCCCCACGTATATGTGTGTTTGGCCCACGTGGTGTCGTAGAAATTGGAAAATGTGTATGCACATACAAACCTAGATTTTAACATGTCTTGAGAAACCGGAGGCTCTGGTCCCAGTGGGTCCCTGTCCCAAAGGGAGGCTGCAGTAACTGGAGCTGAGAAGCAGCTGCCCCTTTTTCGAGGGGCTCCGGAAGCCCTATTTGCTGCAGTCCCATACTCCTCCCTGCCACCTCTCCCCTGCTCCCTTTTGCTCCCGTCCTTGGCTCACCTGGTCCCCGGAGGCCTTCGAGCCCATCATGCTTGAGTTAGGCTTTCCTCAGGAATAGATAACCAAATGCAGGGATCCGGACCACGCAATTCAAATTATTAAAAAGGTGTAGTTTTTTATGGGGTAAAAAAAACGGTTCTTCGATGACCTTCTTTCTTTTCAAGAACAGCTACCCCAGTTAGAATGTAAAATAATACTTTTAACACATCTTACTTTTGTGGGTGTTTGTGGGATTTTTTGGTGATTAATTGTTAACACCACATTCTTAGGCCAGGGATGCTAGTAAGTTGCCTGCTGCCCATGGCAGACATTGCTAATCGATCCCAGCACTCCTCCTCACAGAGCCTGTTGCTTGCCTGGGAATCTGGGGAGACAGTGCTCAAAGGGTCCCGTTTTAATCTATCAGAGAAGTCTGGGAGGTGCTTTCTGTTTGATAGAGGAAGATACTGGTATATAGTGCTAACTGTCCTGCCCTGTCTAGGCGGTTTAATCAGCTCAATGCCCTTCGTGGCCCACACAGCCCATTCTGTGGCTCGCTCAGCCCGTTCCGTGACCCTGGACACTGATTGCTCCACAGGGCCCCCCCAGCCCTGCCCAGCCTCCTGAGCCCTGTCTCATCATGTGGCCCCTCACTTCCCTGTTTTCCCTGCCTAGTTCCCCAATTTGTAGACCTGTCCTGCCACCTACATCTAACCTTTTAAAGGAGCCAGACCCAGTTTCCCTTTTTGAAATCTCCAAAGAAAGTGGCCCGAGACAGCCTTGCTGTTTGAGATATGGACTATAGAGGCCAAGGCAGACCTGGGTGCCATTCACAGCTCAGACAGCCTTTTACTCGTGTGTGACCCGGGACAAGTGACATCACCTTTCAGCACCTCGATTTCCTCATCAGCACGATGGGGATGGTGACAGGATCTGCTCAGGAGGTGAACTAAGAAAAGGCGTGCAAAGTGCTGGGCACAGAGCCTGGCATGCAGTAAGTGCTCAATAAATGCAGTTTTCTTTCTTTCTTTTTAAACAAACTCTTGGGATTCAGTGCTTGGCAAACAGTCTAATAAAATCCCAATGCAGTCAGCTATTTTCTTCAATAACTGCTCATATTTTTTTATCACTTAGTATGTACCAGGCCTCATGCTGAGCATTTTACAGGCAGCATCCTATTTAATCCCTATGAGGTGAGTATTATTTTTAATCTCCATTTTTTTTTTACCAGTATGGAAACTGAGGCACAGAGAAGTTAACACTTGCTTAGGGTCGCACAGAACGAGAGAGAGGATAGACCCCAGCTCTGATATGGGCAACGTAAGGGATCCGGCCATTTGCTCATTTCTGCAGCAAGCCCAACAGGCTGGGGGGACATTCAGGCCTCAGTATTCCCCACCTATAAAATGGGTCTGTCATCCAGGTCTCCTCTCATCCCTAATTCTGGAATTCTGGCTGCCACTTGCCCAACCCACAGATCAGCGGCACCCCCAAAGGTTTGCTGAGAAACAGCAAACTATTAAACCAGGTCTGGAAACCTTTCTTAGAGGCCTGCTATGTGCTAAGGACTTTTAGGATGAGGGAAGCATTCCAAAGAGGAAAAGGACTGAGTACTTGCCCTCTTGGGAAAACAAAAAAATGGTAGAAGCTCATGAATGGTTGAGCTGGTGACAATAAGAGATTTAAATCATTAGATGTGTCAGATGCTGTTTTTTGCTTCAGAAGGTTCCAGGTCTGCAGGGGAAAGGCGAGGTAGGCTGGAGCATTTGGTGCAGAGCCTCTGGGCAGCTTGTCCAGAAGAAAGAGGCAAGAACTTGGTTTCCCCAATGCCTTGAGCCAAAGTGGCGAATGCGGGTGGAGGTAGCCACGGCAGCATCTGGACCTCAGTTCAAGGTCAAGCTGGCTGTTGTGTGGGTACCTGAGAAGCAGTGGAGTGGAAGGGCACCAGGAGGCAGGTGGGTGCCTCGTTGTTCCCAGACCCACTCTGGCTCGGACTCTGTACCCTCTGCATGTCCTTTTCGCCCTGGACTTCAGCTTCCCTACCTGCCAGGTGCAGAGACCTCCTCGTGTCTAAGCTCTCTTCCACTCTGGCGGCTTAGACATTAGGCAATTCAGGGTTGGAATTCTAGTTCCACATCCTCCTTCCCAACTGTGCAGCCTCAGGCAGGCCACTCACTCCCCTACCTGAGCCTCAACTTCCCTCATATGTAAAATGGGACTGAAAATCGCTTCCACAATAAGGTTTTAGAGGAGAAAATGAGAAATCGTGCTTATGAACAGCGCCACACAGAATAAATACTCAAAAATCTGGTAGTTCTAAAGTGCGGGAAGCAAAGGAACAGCTGATTAATGTCTGTGGAGCTGGGTTGAATCAGTCCATGTATGTGCCAACTCTGAGCAGGTGATGTGTAATGCAGTCTTCAGGCATGGCTGGTTCTGGCTGCAACCTCCCCACCCCC
>JAQZBX010037822.1:6933-23747 GCA_029593785.1 Cabassous unicinctus | reverse complement strand
TAACCTTGAATGTTAGTGGATTGACTTCCCCCCAAAAAAAGACAGACTGATAGAATGGATAAAAAAATATAAACCACCTATATGTTATGTTGTCTATGAGAGACTCACCTCAGATGTAAGGCCACAAACAGATTAAAAGTGAAAGTTTGGAAAAAGTTATTCCATGCAAATAGAAACCAAAAGAGAGCTGGAGTAATGATACTAATATTGGACAAAATAGATTTTAAATGCAAAACTCTTATAAGGGATGAAGAAGGTCATTATATATTAGTAAAGGGGGAAATTCCCCAAGAAGAAATAATTATAATAAATATTTATGCACCCAACCTCAGTATCCCAAAATATATGAGGCACACACTGGCAAAACTGAAGGGAGAAATAGATGTCTCTACAATAAGTGTTAGAGTCTTCAATACACCATGCTCTGTCCTGGATAGAAGATCAGGACAAAAGAAATAAAGAAATTGAGAACTTGAATTATATGATAAGTGAACTAGACCTAACAGATATGTATAGAGCATTACATCACAAAACAGCAGGATAAATATTTTTTTCAAGTGCTCATGGATCTTTCTCCAAGATATACCATATGATCAGTTACAAGACAAGTTTCAATAAATTTAAAAATATTGAAATCACACAGAAAAACTTTCTCTGATCATAACAGAATGAAGCTGGAAATCAATAACAGACATAAAAAGAGGAAATTCATAAATATATGGAAATTAAACAGCATACTCTTAAATAATCTGTAGGTCAAAGAAGAAATTGCAAAAAAAATTCAGCAAATATATTGAGATGAATGAAAATGAGAACACAACATATCAAAACCTATGGGACACTGAAAAGGCAGTGCTAAGGGAGAAATTTATAGCCCTCATAGTTTACATGATAAAAGAAGAATGAGCTAAAGTTGAAGATATAACTGCACACCTGGAGGTACTAGAATAAAAACAGTAAATTAATTACAAGTGAAGAAGAAAAGAAATAGTAAAGATCAGAGCAGAAGTTAATTAAATTGAGAAAAAGCAAACAGTAGAGAGAATCAACAAAACTAAACATTTTCTCTTTGAGAAGATCATCAAAATCTACAAACTCTTAGCAATACTGACAAAGAACGAAAGAGAGAAGACACAAATAAAATCAGAAATGAGAGAGGTACATTACCACATACCCAGCAGAATTAAGAAAGACACTATTAACAACTTTATGCAAAAAATAAAAATAATAGTAAAAAAAACTAGACAATGTAGATGAGATGGACAAATTCCTGGAAACATAAATACCACCTATACTGACCTAGAAGAAATAGAAGACCTCAACAAACCAATCACAATTGAAGAGATTGAAAGTCACCAAAACCTCCCAAAGTTGAAAAATCTGGGACCAGATGGTTTCACAGGTGAATTCTACCAATCATTCAAAGACAATCTAATACCAATCTTGCTCAAACTCTTCAAAAACATTAAACATGAAAGTGTGGTACCAAACTCATTCTATGAAGCCAACATCACCCTAATATCAAAACTAGAAAGAGATACTACAAAAATTTTAAAATTACAGACAAATATTATTAATGAATATAGATACAAAAATCCTCATCCAAATACTTGCAAACAGAATACAAAAGAAAATTAAAGGAATTAAACACCAAGCATGGCAGTTTGACATTGTTTATGAATTCCAAAAAATAGATATTGGATTATATTCATAAACTGATCTGTACCTGGGCATGATTAAATTCTGATTAGGGCTTTGATTGGGTCACATCGGTAGGCCAAGGGGTAGGAACCCACAGAGAAAACTACATGGTGTAGAAGAGAGTTAGATTTTTTATCCTGGAGCCCAGGAAGTAAACACACAGGAGAAACAGCACACAAAGGAGTAGAGAAAAGTTTCTTTTGACATGGCTGAGGCCCCCACAGGAGAGACAAGCCATTACCCTGAGAGTTTGCAGCTGACCTTGTGCAGAAAACAGAGTAGCCTAGCCCAGAGAGACTTGAGTCCCAGGAGAGAGATGAGACTTATCCCAACCTTCAGCTGATATTGGAAGAATCTGGGACCATGGAACCTTAAGAGGAAGAGGAAGCCTGAACATTGACAACCATCTTGCTCCAACACATGGCAACAGACTTTGGTGAGGGAAGTAACATAATGTTTTATGGCCTGGGACCTGCAAGCTTCTACTCCAAATAAATACCTTTTATAAAAACCAGCAGATTTCTGGTATTTTGCATCAGCACCCCTTTTGGCTGACTAATACACCATGATCAAGTGGGTATTATCCTAGGTATGCTAGGGTGGGTCAACACAAGGAAATAAATTAGTGTAATAAACCACATTGATAAATTGAAGAAAAATCACATTATCCTCTCAATTGATGCAGAAAAAGCATTTGACAAAATACAGCACTCTTTCTGGAAAAAAATTCCAAAATATACGTATGGAAGGAGGTTTTCTCAGTATGGTAAATTGCATATTTAAAAAAAAGAACACTACAGCTAGCATTGTACTAATGGTGAATGACTGAAAGTTTTCCTACTGAAATCAGGAACAAGACAATGATGCCTACCGTCACAACTCTTATTCAATATTGTGCTGGAAATTCTAGCTAGAGCAATTAGACTACATCAAAAAGCACCCAAATAGGACAGGAAGAAGAAAACTTGCACTATGTGCTGATATGATTGTATATCTAAAAAATCCTGAAAAATCCACTGCAAAGTTACTAGAACTAATATATGAATTCAGTAATGTGGTGGGATATAAGATTAATACCCAAAATTCGATAGAATTTCCTACACTACTGATGTGCAATTTCAAAATGGGTCAGAAAGATAATTCCATTTATAAAAGCAATTGAAATAATCAAATATTTAGGAATAAAGTTAACCAAGGATAAAAGACCTGTATTAAAACACAACAAACCATGGCTTAAAAAAACAAAAGGAGATTTAAATTAACGGAGGGACATTCTATGTTCATGGATTGGGAGAATAAATATCTTTAAGATGTCAATTCTACCCAAATTGATTTACAGATTCAACACAATCCCAATAAAAATCCCAAGAACTTTTTTTACAGAAATGGAAAAACCAATTTTCAAATGTTTTTGGAAGGATAAGACACCCTGAATAGCAAAAAGCCCTTAAAAAACAACAGATTTGGAATACTCTAACTTCTGGACTTTAAAGCACATTACTTAGCTACAATGTTAAAAACAGCGTGGTACTAGCATAAAGACAGACACATTGATCAATGGAACCAAATTGAGAAGTCAGAAATAGACCCTCACATCAAGTCAAGGGATTTCTGACAAGTCTCTCAAGCTCTCCCTGCTGGGCCAGAACTGTCTATTCAACAAACGGTGCTGAGAGAAATGGATAGCCATATCCACATGAAAGAGGTGCCCTATCTCACACATCATACAAAAATTTACTAAAATTGGATGAAGGACCTAAACATAAAATTGACAACCATAATACTCCCAGAAGAAAATGTAGGAAAACATCTTTTCAAGATCTTCTGGTAGGTTGTAGTTCCTTAAACCTTACAACCAAAGCACAAACAACAAAATAAAATGTAAAAAATAGATAAAACGGACCTCCTGAAAATTAAACACTTTGGACACAAAGGACTTTGTGAAAAGAATGGCAAGGCAGCTGACTCAATGGGAGGAAACATTTGGGAATCACATATCCCAAAAGGGTTTAGTATCCATGATATATAAGGAGATAATACAACTCAACATAAAGACAAACTGCCTGATTAAAAAGTGGGCCAAAGATTTGAAAAGACATTTGCCAATTAAGAAGAACAAATGGCAAACAAATGAAAAAACGTTCAACCCCACTAGCGATCGGGGAAATGCAATTCAAAACTACAAAAAGATATCATTTCACACCTATTAGCCTGGCCACTACTAAAAAGTTGGAAAACTGTATATGTTGTAGAGGATGTGGAGAGATATGGATGCTTACTCACAGTTGGTGGGAATGTAGGATAGTACAGCCACTGTGAAGAACTGTTTGGAATTTCCTAAGGAAGTTGAATACAGACTTGCCATGTAACACAGAAATACAATTACTAGGTATATATTCAGAAGAACTGAGAGTAGTGACATGAATAGACATCCGACAGTGATGTTCATAGTGATGTTATTTACAATAGCCAAAAGTTGGAAAAAACCCAGGTGTCCATCAACAGATGAATGGATAAACATATTGTGATGTATACACAGATGCAATATTATTCAGCTGCCAGAAGAAATGATGTCATGAAGCACTTGACAACATAAATTAATATGGAGAACATTATGTTAAGTGATGCAACCCAGACACAGATGGACAAATACTGTATAATTGCACTATTTTGGGCTAAATATATTATGCAAACTAATGGAGTTAATAATTAGAATAAAGGTCACCAGAAAATAGAATGAGGGTAGAGAATGGAAAGCTGACAGCTAATCTGTGTAGTACTGGTTAACAGGTTTTTGTAAATCTTTGGAAATGAATCGAAATGGTGAGAGCATATTATGCTGTTTTTGACTAGGAGAGATATTGTATGGGTATGACAGTGGTTGAAAGGGAAAGCCTAAGGACATATGTATTACTAGAAGGAAAGTTAAAAAATATAACTTGAGACTGTATAACACATTGAAACCTCAGGTAAAACATGAATATGGGTGATATTGCATATATAATACTGTATACAGATAAACTAGAGAGAAGGAAACAGAATATCATCTATGTTAAAAATTTTTCATTGAGATGTGAAAGATTTTTATATATTTTATATATAATAAAAATATATATAAGTTATATATTGCATATTATTTTTATAAATTATATCTGTAAGTTCAATGCCAGTGTATTTTAGATTGAACTGCATTCTAGATATGACCTGCAATATGTTCTACCTTTTGATAAGGTGCTTTGTCACATTCTTGGTAATGTCATTTGACCATGAAAGTTTTATTTTATTTTTTTACTCTAAAATTTCTATTTTTGTTTTTGTTTCTTCTGCTTATGGTGTTATATCTGAGAATCCCATGCTTAATATATGGTCATGAGATACTGCTTTTATGACATTTTAGTATTTATAGTTGTATCCCATATATATGGGGTTATAATCAATTTTCTGTTAATTTTTGTGTTTGATGTGATAACAGAGACCAGATTCTTTTGCTTGCCTTAAATATCCAGTTGTTCCAGCACCATTTGTTGAAAAGACTATTATTTTACCAATTGATTTGTCTTGGGCCCCTGTGGAGAATAATTATGCATCTGTGTATGTGATTATTTCTAAACTATCAATTCCCTTTAATGCTAATATAAAGGGAACTTTAGTCTCAATTTCATTATTTTTTAATTGCTATTTATGCTTTTTTAAGGTTACAGTTAAGGTTGTGAATTGTATATACATTATGTGCTACTATCACCAGAATATATTACCAAAATTGTTTCATCCTTCTAAATAGAGTTCTGTCCCCATTAAGCAATAATTCCCATCACCCGTTCCTGCCAACCCCTTGTAAACTCAAATCTACTTTCTGTCTCTATGAATGATCTTATTCTATACATTTCATATAAATGGAAAAATACAATTTTTTTTTGTCTGGATTATTTTGCTTAGTATATTGTGTTCAAGATCCATTCATATAACCATTTATCAAATTTCATTCCATTTACCAAGGAATAATAATCTATTGTTTATCTATTTATCTGTTGATGGACATGAGTTATTTTTAACTCTTGGCTAGAGCAAATAATGTTTCTATAAACTTTGATATACAAGTATATGATTCCTGTTTTCAATTTTTGGGATATATAGCTATGACTGGAAGTGCAAGGTCATATGGTAATTCTTTGATTTACTAGTTGAGAAAATGCTGAACTATTTTCCTCAGTAGTTCAACCATTTTGCTTTACAACCAACAATGTAAAGTATTCCAATTTCTCAACAGCCTGATCAAAACTTGTCATTTTGTATTTTTTAAATAGCAGCTATCTGAATTGTTGTCAAGGGGTATCTCATTGTGTTTTTGATTTGCATTTCTTAAATGGCTAATTATATTGAGCATATTTTCATCTGTTCATTGACCATTTGTGTATGTCCTTTAGAGAAATGTCTGGTAAAGTCCTTTGCCCATATTTTAATTTGGTACTTTGTCCTATTGTTGTAGAATTGTAGGATTTAAAAAAAAAATTTTTTAATAATTTTTTTTATTTTTTAAAAGATATTTAGATTACATAAATGACACACAAAAATTGTAGGGATTCCCACACGCCCCACTTCCCACTCGTCTCACAAGCTCCCACGTAAACATCCTTCACTAGTGTGGCATATCACCCGCAATAGATATACACATCTTGGTGCCCTGCCACCAAGCATGGTCCACAGTTCACACCATAGATCATACTCTCTCCCACACAGTTCTGCACACCATATGATGATATAAAATGGCCTACATCTGTCACTGCAATGCCACCCAAGACAACTGCCAAGTCCCGAAAAAGCTCCCACGTTACCACTGCTCCACCTTCTCCCTGCCCCCAAAGCGTCTGGTGGCCACTGGCTCCACGTTAATGTTGTAATTTCTTCCACTATGTGAATCACAATAAATCTATAACAGAATACCAGTAAGTCCACGCTACTCCATAGTTCTTTCCCCAATCCCGAGCAGTCCGAGATGGTGATGTCCACTCCACCCCCAAGTGAAAGGAGGTTTATATCCCATGAATAAGATGGATGGGACTATACCGCCCACAGCTGCAGACTCCCTCCACTCCTCCGGGCTGCTGCTGTCCACCATCATCTCCTCACCAGGTGTCCAGGGCGAGTCAACCGAGCTTTAGAGCAGGAGCCGCAGCTACACCGAGACCCCGGGCCCAGCTGGCACATAAACAGCCCAAAAACACCGATCCCTGGAAGTACACCTACAAACTCCGGCACCACATACAGGCTCGAACAGAAGGGACAGATGGACCATGTGCAGAGAAGACATACTGGGTCCAACTCTATCACTCCCAGGAACAAGGATTCCAAAGCAGGGCCCACCAACAAGGTATGAAAATCCTGAGCTATCTGCCCTGATATAGGACCTGGGTATCTCCAGAGACCCCAGAAGCCCCCCTCCCCAGCCCGGGGCGACATCCAAACTGGAAGCCGATGAGGGCCCACTGAGATGCACATAAGCACCACCCATGGGATAACCTCCTGATGCACCCCGAAGTCCCCCTGCCATACGAACCCAACTGTCCCCTCCCTTCCCCCCCTACAGGAGGTCACCTCCAGTCACATTGCCCACCAGCACCTGCAAGCAATCCCTCGTTGCCAGGGAGGCATATCCCCAGGAGTCACGCCCCACAGCAGGAGGAAAGCAATGCATTGACAGGTTAAGTCTGGCCTAGAGAGAGGCCACACCGGAACAACAAGGAGGCTCCCATGAGGCAACTTCCAGGCACCCCATAACAATAGGCTAAGTTTCCATTTCAAGAGCAAAGACTCAAAATGCTAGTCATCAATAACAAGAGCCCATCAGTGGATCATCACCCCCCCTGCCCCCGCCAGATACTGTCCCTGGCCTTGGGGGACAGTCG
This sequence comes from Cabassous unicinctus, assembly GCA_029593785.1. Classification (NCBI taxonomy): domain Eukaryota; kingdom Metazoa; phylum Chordata; class Mammalia; order Cingulata; family Chlamyphoridae; genus Cabassous; species Cabassous unicinctus. The sequence goes on along the minus strand of JAQZBX010037822.1, from coordinate 16,143 downwards.
CTACTCCCCCAGAGAATATGGCAGAGCTCTCCAGGATGGGAATTCAGCACTCTCTCATCTATTGAGTGGCTCTCCACCCACCGTGACCATGACCCGCGAGCATCCAAACAATTTTATATACCTTTTATGTATGTTCAGATGAACCTCCTCCCATGCATCCCCGAACGCTGACACCCTCCACCAACGACCTTCCCCACCCCAGCCGCAACCCCTCTGTGATCCAAAGCCTCCCCAAAGATGAAGCCAACACAACAGCCAGATACAATTAATAGGAAAATGATGTTTAAATGCAAGAGGTAAAATACATAAAAACTTTAAAAATTACAAAATTAAATTAAAGGATTGGGTTATTAGAAAAATTAGAAAAAATTTTTAAAAATAATTTAAAAAAATATTTTTTCACATTTTGCCTTTTATCACTACAATATCTGGTGTCCAGTCTGTACTGTGGCACCTTCTCAGTGTCTCACTATTATTCATTTAATTTTCAAAGAAGTTTTAGGTCACAGCAAAGTCACACAGAGAATACAAGACACTCTCATATACCCAACCTCCCCCCCTTTTCCTCACACCATATTAAAACCTCTTTGTATGTGGATGGCAGCACTGTTATAAATGATATACAGATAGTGAAACATAGCTACTAAATATTGTCAATTGTTTACATTATGGTTTACATTTTAGATTGTACACTTTTATAAATTTTGATGATATTTACCATGTCCTGTGTCCATTACTGTAAGGAAATGAAAAACATTTCTCCTGATTTGTAGGATTTTTAAAATTGTTTTATTAAAGAAGCTGTGAGCTTACAAAACAATCATGCATATTGTGCGGACTCCCATATATCACCCCTTCACCTTCACCTTGCATAGTTGAAAAAAATTTGTTTCAGATTGTGAAAGAATATCATCAAAATATTACTTCAAACTATGGTCCACAAGTTACAGTTGTTGTATTTTTCCACAAACTTTCCTATTCTTAACAATATGTATTAGTATTGTACATTTGTTATAGTTCAGGAGAGAATACTCTCACATTTGTACTGTTAACCGCAGTCTATCAGCGACCACATGGTTCACTGTGCTATACAGTTCCATGGCTTGTACAATCCATCAAAAATGCATACTCAGTGGCTCTCAGTTTTATCACAGACTTGTGCTATCTTCCTTTCAGACAATGTTTTCATTACTTCAAAGATATATATATATACATATATATATATATATGTAGTGTTTTGATATATATATATATATATATATATATGCAGTGTTTCTTTTGTTAACATTCTTATTTAACATTTCTGACTGCCTTCATTTGAATTTGTGTTTCCATTCACTGTCATTTTTTATTCTAATAGAGCTTTGTTCCTACCTGCTGATATTATCCAATAGATTTCAATTCTATATGTTGTGAACAAATTCTCTACTTCACTAGGAATAATGTAGCTACAAATTGCATCAACAATGAGATGTTTTTTCCATAATTTTAATAAGAATTAGTAAAAGACCGTATCATATAAAGGCAAGTAGGTGTGTGAATAGATTATTGTTGGCAAGAGTACAAATTTGCTATTATTTGGGTAAAGTTAATTGGCAGTATTTACAAATATGTAAAATCTATTTTATCAATTGCTTTCAATGAAATAATTTATTTTAGAAACATATTTTCATATGTGAACAAAAATGCAGGTACAGTAATAATATTCAAATTATTCTTGAAACTTAAAAAGAAGGTTGTTATTGAGAATTGTCTATTTATTACTTTGTTTCACATAAAATTTACATTTAAATAATAGGTTGAAATTCCAGTATGCTTGATTTGTGCATACTTGTCAAGTCTCACATGATTCAATCTCATTGATAATATTTTTTATTAAAGATACATATTAAAAGCCTCACACTGAAGTACAATACATATCCAACCCTAGCAACAGATATGAAAATGTATATGCAAAGCAATATCTGAAGATAAATGTCTCCTACATCACCCACTATATGTGTTCTGTTCTGGTTGTCACACAGCTCACACAGTTCTTCAGTGACTGATTCCATTTCAAAACATCACACAGTTCTCTTCACTTGGCTACTGATGGATTATCTATTACATCACTGTGATTTTCCACCAACAGTGGTATACACCCTAATTAGGTTAGAGTTCAGATAGATTTTTTTTAAAAGTGTTTTTAAAAAGTGTTTTTAAAAAGATCAAAGATAAACAGGAAGGCATAATGACAGGGAGGGAAAGACTTACTTTGTGATTAAGGGGGAATAGAAATTCCCTAAAACACTAGTTTGAGAATTGATTTTTTTTCACGATTGAAAAATTCAGCTTCAACTAATTATGCTTTTTCTTGAATAAAACTTTCTCCCCATAACTCTCCTTACAGCCTCCTTTATCTGCTTGTTTCTAAGACAATAGGTTATAGGATTCAAGAAAGGAGGGACTATAGAATAGAACACAGAGGTGATCATGTCCTGAATTGTGGGTGAGCTAGAGGTTGGCTTCACAAACACAGCAGCAACTGAGGTGAGAAAGACCATCACCACCAGAATGTGAGGGACACAGGTGGAAAAGGCCTTTCCTCGCTCACCCCTGGTTGGAAACTTGAGCACAGTAGAAAATATGTGAATATAAGACAAGATGATGAAAACAAAGCAGCTACCAGAAAACACCACTGCAGAAATAAAAATTAAAATGTTGTTGTTTAGGGTGTCAGAGCAGGAGAGCTTCAAAAGAGAAGGGACATCACAAAAGAACTGCTGGACCACGTTGGACTGACAGAAGGGCAGCTGTAATGTGTTGCCAGTCTGGAATCCTGAGTAGGCCAGACCACTGAGTACAGAGGCCAGAGTCATTTAGACACAGACCTGAGGGTTCATGACTACAGGGTAGTGGAGGGGCTGGCAGATGGCCACATAGTGGTCATGGGCCATGACAGTGAGGAACAGCAGCTCTACTGCAGCAAATGCAATGACAAGGAAGATCTGAGCTGCACATCCAGCCTTGGAGATTGCCATGTTGTCAAGCAGGAAGATGGCACATGCCTTGGGGACTGTGACAGAAATGTAGCACATGTCTTAGACAGACAGATTCCTAAGGAAGAAGTACATGGGGGTGTGAAGTTTCCAATTGAAGGTGACCACTGTGACAATGAGAAAATTCCCCATCAGGGTTGCCACATACGTCAGTAGGAATAGCATAGCATGTAAGACTGAGCTCCCACACATCTGAAAATCTTGTAAGCAGGAATTCAGTCACTGTGGTGGACTTGGGCATCTTAGGAAAAATTACCTTGAAGGGTCAGATAAATAATCCCTAAGAAACATGGAGTATACACATGTAGAAGGAATTAATCTAAGCTGATATATTTTCTCACATTAAAACATTTTTATTTTTTCTAATTTATTTGGTTTAATAAGATGTAGCATAATGTTTCCTCTTACTCCTTTTGGTCTCCCTACTTTTTAAACTTGTTTCCAGAAAGGAGTACCAGTAAAATATTATATTTAAAAGCTTGTGCCTATGTTTACATATATTTCTATCACATTCTGGTTATAAAATGGATCTACTTGAAGTTAAAAGTTTGCCTGGAAGATTAAGAGATTTAATATAGGTAATTTCTATGCATCCCTGTCTCATTAGTCATGTTCCATGAATGTTAATATTTATGATAATATGATGACAATGTAGAATCTAAGTAGAAATTAGAGGGTACTATTTATTCAGAGCTTATCAAAATATTATAACCAATTATAATCCATCCCATGACTACTAAATGGTTCCCACTAAATGCCCTCAAGCATTTCTCATGCTTCTCCATGTACTCCTTGAGTTTACATAGGTGCTTAGTTTCTCTGTTCAAAAGAACCACGTAGTAGGTAGATACTACCATGGGGGAAAGTATTTTTATATTAATAAAATCAGGTTTATTAAATTTAATATGTTTATTACTCTGTTTTGTGTCAAATACTGTTATCTTTTCCCATAAAACCTGAACATATTTCAGAGCTTGAATAAGCTGATTTTATAGAAGGGCATTGCTTGATGTGTGGGTCATTAATGGATATTATATTAACACCTGATTCCTTCATAAAGTTCCTTTTCACCATAAACTTTAGAGAAATGTTTATTTGACCCTCAAATGCAGAATGTTTTCTTCTGAAGTTCCTTCAGCTTTGAATTATATTTTAACTCATGTCATCAAAATGGGAATGGCTTTCCTTGTTGCCTTGAAACTGCAGAATGTAAATTTTCAGACTTGCTTATCTAGTGCTCTCTAATTCTCAGTGTTGATGCACTTCACATTCCTGCTCCGTGTTCCCTTTTATCCTGACAAATGTAACTATTTCTAGAGAAGCTCTGCTAACTGTAAGCAGCCAGGACGCCTGTCACTTTCAGACTGACCTTTTGATCTCAAGAATAAAAGCTGTCTCTGCTCATCTTTATTTCAGGATCTTTCAAAAAACTACTTTAATAAATAGTTGTTGTTTTTGCTTTATACCAAAAAGGTTGCTGAAAACTTACTGATAACATTGTAGGATGAACCTGATTAAAAATAGCTAATTTCAATATTTATAAGAAATTATAACCTGTTTAAGCCAGCTTCATGGAAAGTTGAGATCTTAAAAATAATTGCTGAATTTTTTTTGTCAGTAAATTCCATATCAGACTTCTACTGTATTACAAAAACTCAACAGGATTTCACAGTTGGAACACCAAGTGAACATATTTTATTATTTTACAATCACCAATCAATTGTAGGTTTCTAGCTTGAAGTTATATTGTGTCAGCAGAGTAGAGTTAAATCTTTGCAGACTACAGGAGAAGATATATTTATATCTTGACTCTGCCATTTATTTGCTATGTATGAGAGCTTCATATATATCTTTGACTCTAAGTTTCCTTTTTTACAAAATATGTAAAAATATCTACTTCATGAATGTAATATTTGTAAAAGTAATTAAATATTCTCATAATGGTAGCAATGCTAATGAAAAGTAAATCAATATGTAATAAATTTTAAAAGGGGGGGTTAGTTACTAAATTTCTTCCATCTCAAATTCATATTACTCTTATTTTTTTTCAGAAGCAAACAAAGAATTAAAGGAATGCCAGCACTCTGCATTTGATAATACAATTTTCTTTTAAAAGAAGTATGACAATATAAAATGTTATACACATGTAAATAGAGATTGTTAAACTAATACTATTGTTAAATATTATATAGGGTACTGGAGGCTAACTTACAAAGTAATGTTATTCTGGGATAACTAGGTTATTGCACAGGTGTTCATATATATTAAATTATAAAAACAAGTGAGTTTTGCATTTTCTGCAAAGGCTTAAAGAATTAGAAGACATATTTTGGTAACTAATAAATTAATTTATTGATTGATTGAGACATACTTCTAATCTTTAATTTATTTGTGATACCAACCTTTAAAGGTAGTTTAGGGTGAATTATGTGCAGGCAGTTGTCTGGAAGCAGTGGAACTCAAGCATGGACAGTGCTTGCATGGTTTTCATGGTATGTTATGAAAAAATCCTAAAATTACCTCTGAAGTATAAGGGGTCATTGCACAATTTATTTTTATCACACTTATTTACTACATACTTCCAATTGCATATAGTAGAGTGCTGGGTAAAGAGAAAATAATGCAAAAATAATTATTGAAATAAATTCATTTGCAATAGTACACATAAATCATTGTTTATACTCTTTTTAGATAAAACACATCAAACAGAATTAGGTCTGTTTTAATATAAATTTAAATTAGTATTCTGCATCCTGAAGCTCTGGTCATTGTGCAGAGCTACTCCTGCCCCTGCTCCACCTGGTGCTGCAACCAGCTTACTTCCATGAACAGCTATCAATTCTCCTAAAACTGCTTGAAATGAGTTTATTTCATTGAATGAAAAATAAAAGTTTTGTCTCATTGCGTGAGTACCATTTATATTTATATAAAATTTTTTATCATTGCCCCTTTGGCTGTTTCCCTCAAAAAAAATCAACTAAGCAGTGCAGGAAAGAATTGCAGGGGATTCTTGGAGGGAAGGGAAGGAAGAGAGAAATACTTAATAACAACAAAGTCTCAAAAATCAATTTTGTTTATTAGTTACACTGGATAGACAAAACACAAGGGTCCACTGAAGCTTTACCTGGGGGCAAGGTTGAGTGGGTATATCTGGCAGAGATGACTAACATCATGTCTGGAAGCTTTCTATTGTAACAAGAACTTTTGTGTTAATTTTTATATCTAAATGAGCATCTCCAATGGCATCATTGAAAACCCGTGGGAGCACAGGCTTTGGCACCAATAATAGCCAGTGCCCACAGGTAATTTCAAAAAGATAATTGGTTCTAGATGTTTAGGGAAAAGGACCCAAGTAAAATCTGTCCATGAACGGCACTGGCATATAAAGATATATTAGTGTATTTGAACATAGAAAATTGTGTAGATTAAATAGTTGATCACTTGAGAAAATTACAGTTCCCCTACTATTCTCAGTATTCTTAAGATGAAATGCCTGTGGATCTTAGGAACCAAGGAGCAGAAAATGAGACCCAGAGCCTGGCCTAACCTCTATCCCAGGACACTGCTGTTCATCCTGATGGTTTTCTTCTCAGGAATAGACTGATTTTCACTAGTCAAAACAAACTCTTGATATTGCAAGTGTTGACAATACAGTCATTCTGAAATTGCCCAAAGCATATATGAGCCTAGTGCCAAAGCCCATCACAGTGTCCTGTGAGCTGGATGATGATCACCACATTGCTTTATCTCTGACAACTCAGTTTCTCCACCCGTTAGCACATTAACAATGGTATCCACCCTCATGTGCCATTTGAAGTTAGGACTTAATGGAACATGTAACCATTTAGATGAGTACCTGGCACAAAGTGCATACATATTAGGAAGCACCACAGTAACTGTTCAGTCTTCACAGTCATGGTGTATGGTCATTTTTATCATGTTAGGAAAGCAGAAAGTCTCAACATGTCTCTTAGAGGTGCTATGTACCTTTCTGTCATTGATTTCCAGTTTAAGTCAACTGTAATTAGGCAACACACACCTTTTTATTTCAAGCTACTCAACATACACTTGAATGCACTTTCTGTACCACTAGGAATTAGTCAACTACACTGTTCAAAACTTTTATACCTTTCCTGATGGCTGTGTCTCATGATGGCTACACTGGCTGAATTATTTTTACATATTCACATATAATTTTGGATATTTTAAGTTATACTTTGTGATATAACATGTTAGACATTACATAAAGCCATGATAATAGGTGAATATATATTTAGCATTGTTTTGTCTACCATGATGCAAAGTAACCTTAATATTGAGCCATACATCTTGCCTTCAGGTGTACACTCTTTGATAAGAATGTAGCTTTTGACGTTTTCAAATTGTATGCATACTAGAAAATCATGTTCTTAAAGCTAAATAACCTGTGTGTAAACCTATTGTAAATAGGATGTTTTGATTAGGTTGCTCCAGTTCAGGCATGGTCCAGTGTGAATCTTAATCCTTTTAATAGAGTCCTTTATAAATAGGATGAAAATGGAGTAAAAGAAGAGAAAACCACAGAATCAAGAAACTGGAAGGAATTAAAACTGGAAAAAAGGGAGAGACCAGCATATACTGATATGTGCTTTGCCACATGACAGTCCAGGATCACTGGCAACCAGGCTTTTCAGAGAAAGGATCTCATGATTATGCCTTGATTTGGAAATTTTTCTCAGCCTCAAAACTGGAAGCTTGTGAACTAATAAATTCCATTGTTAATGGCCAAACCATTTTATGATAACCAGTTGGGTATCTTAGCAAATTAAAATGCAGTAATAGAGCCACAACAGCTTTTGGTTTGTGTTTTATATATATATATATATATTTTTTTAATTTGTTATCAATGTATACAGTTTGAATATATTTCAAATAGTCTTTCTTATCAACAAAAAGATCCTGTAGATATTTTAAGTCTTATATAGGTAAACAATAATGTGAAGATGATATTAATACCCTAAGTGCAGTTTCTTCAGATGATGTAGGTTCAACTCTGCCATCAGAATGCAAGATTTAAAATTGGGAAACTCATTCATTGACATCCCATTCCTCCAAGCATCAACATCTTCAATAATTTATTTATTTGATCATTGCTCTATAGTGTCTTCAGTTAGGCATTCATCTTTTCTAGAGTTTATAATGATTATATGTATGAAAGTTGGTCCTATAGTAATATACTCAGCCTCCAGAAACAGAATGGCTGTTTTTGTTTTGTTTGGGTAGATGCTCTCTATGAGATCAAAGATATTCCATTCACTTATTTTCCCCCCTGAGACTGCTCCCTTGACTGTGTGCTGGATGTATCCACTGGCCGTTTTTTAGGAAGCACCAGGAACAGAACTGGGACCTCCCATGTGGAAGCTGGACACCCAGCTGCTTGAGCCACAGCCCCTCCACCCATTCACTTTTAATTTGATGAAAGTTTTTGCTTGAATAAGCTTTGACATTTATTGTTTTACCTACAGTTGATGTGACTATTATGTGAGCTTTCTACTTAATTTATTCTGTTGTAACCCTACTCCAAGGGTCTTAAATGAGATATAACAACCACCTACAAAATCTCACTCCAATCAAGAAAGGAACCCTAAAAAAAAGAAAAAGAAAGAAAGAGAGAAGGAACGAAGGAAGGAAGGAAGGAAAGAAGGAAGGAAGGAAGGGAGGGAGGGAGGGAAGGAAGGAAGAAAGAAAGGAAGGAAAGAAAGACAAGTTAAAAAAAAAAGGATCAAAATAACTGTCCAGGCCTAATCAACTGATGAAAAAGTAAATCAATGGCGGTGATGAAAGTGTTTTGTTCAACTTTCCACTAAGATCATTGGAATAAGGTCCAAATTGGGGATCATAATTAAGTAAAATAGAAGGGCCTGATGCTTTGGACATTGCTGGGAAGGCCACTGTCTTAGTTTGCCAAAGGCTGCTGATTTGAGGACTTGGGCGGCAAGCCGTAGCGGCGAGCCAGCAAGCAGAGTCCCCGCAGCCAAGTTACCCACGGGAGCCCTGAGAAACCTTGGCGGGAAAAGGGGCTGGAGCACAGCTCGGCGGTCACTATTGCTGCCCTGCCCACTGCCCACATTGCGCTTAAACTCGCGACAAGGTGCGGGTGGCTGCTCAGCTGCTCTCTGGCCCACGCGGTCTG